>CAVMFT010000204.1:0-141000 GCA_963680785.1 Diplosoma virens
ACTTAACAAAGCAATTAAACTGCTGCTAATTTTTTCTACGGCTTATCTGTAAAGAATAGGGTTTGGGTTAGGGTTAGAATGCTCAACCTTATCTAAACAAAACTTAATCAAACTTAACAAAACTTAATCAAAACTTAATCAATCTAACCCTTTTCGGCTTTATCTCTTATCAAGACTATAGAGAAAAATTGAGTGGATATTCAAGCTGAAGTTCTCCCAGGGCGCCGGAAAGATTTTTGCAGCGGGGAGGTAAGGATTTAAAACGAAAGCTCCTCTTTTTGGTTGAATAGAAAAAATTGTAGTTAAGACTTCAAAACTAAATAGAATCGTCCGAAATTAAAAGTCATGTGATCGAAATATAGTTGAAGACTAAAAAAAAAAGATCATCACTCTTATTTGCACTCTCATTCTTTCGCTATGACTGCAATAACCACGCGATGATTAGAAAAGGTTCAAAGTTAAAAAAAAAAGGCAGTCATTTGGTTGATAAAGTACTAAAAATAAATGTAAAATATAAAAATCGTTTTGTTTGTATACAAGAAAACCGAAAGTTCATTAGGTGAATGAACTTCCGTAAATAGGAGATAAACTATTTTTTTAGTCTTCAACTAAATTTCCAAGTCATGCATCTGCGTACCTGTTCAAAATACAGTTGAAGATAAAAAAAATGTTGTCACTGATTATACCACCTATTCTTTTTTTGTTGTTTTCAAATATAATTCGAACAGGTGCGCAAATGCATGACCTGGAGAGTTAGTTGAAGACTAAAAAAAGAAATTTCATCTCCTGTTTACAGCAGTTAGTGCACCCAATGAACTTTCGGTTTTTTGTATATATTCAGAAAATTTACTCTGATTTTACCACTTACTCTTTTTTTTGTTGTTTTCAAATATATTTCGAACAGGTACGCAAATGCATGACCTGGAGAGTTAGTTGAAGACTAAAAAAGAAATTTCATCTTCTGTATACGGCAGTTAGTTCACCCAATGAACTTTTGTTTTTCTTGTATATATTCGAAAAGATTTTTAGATTTTACTTTTATAGTAGGCTAAGTACCTTATCAACGAAATAAGTCTCTATTTTTTTCAATTCTGCGCCCTTGTTAACATACTATTTTTTTTGCTGTTGTCAAATCATTGTTTTAAAAACTTTGTTACATTTAATTCCGGTCAAATTTATGATAGTGTAGAGACAAATCGAACCCAATGCTTTTGTACTGCAAATTCAAAGGACACTATTTGTCCCCTTATGCGCCCCTGACTTTGCCTTTTAAAAACTTCAATAGAGCCACTTTTACTACGTATTATATCAAGAAGGCAGCAGCAAAGTTCACATTAAATGGAGTTCTTCTGATGCTAAATGCTCACTTTTGTTATATTAAAATTTTTTTATCAATTTATTGTTTTTAACAATTTTGTCATTAGAAAAAATTACCGGGCCGCAATATTATTTTGAAATATTACCGGTCCGCAAGCTTAAAAAGGTTGAGAAACACTGCTCTAGATCCGTGCTCCGCTATTTCTTCGAACCTGCGGCACACTTTGAAAAATTTTTAAAATTAACAGAACACCTGGACTAGGTGTAAGGAGCAAAATTTTAATTGCTTTCCGTTACCTGAAGTTTCATTTGAATGTCTTAAAAAACCTAAAAATTTCAATCTAAACTCTAAAAATAAAGTAATGACTATTTTTTCATCGGAAGTTACCAATTTGCGCATATCGTGCACAATCGAACCTGGGTGAAAACTGATAAAAAAAAATTATCAATTTATTTGTAGAGAGTTTTTATGTTCACTAAATAATGCTTCATATGAAGAAAAGCGTTTAGAATTTAGTAAAGACCAAAAACAGGTCTTGACATTACACAATGAGATGTACTGTATAATAAATTTTTTAAGTTTTTTGGTTGCTACTTCAAAGAAATATAACTTTTTTTCCATTTGAAAGAGTATGTTTCTCGTTTTTTCGCAGCACACGAGTTGCAGAGCACTGCTCTAGATCCTGACTATGGTTTATTTATTGGCTATCAAATGCCTGCCGATAAATACGAAGGTCTAAACGCTTGTTTGTGCCTGCTACCCAAAAAAGTGAACAATTTCGCTGAAACAAACATCCGTTCTGCAATAACATGAACCATAGATCGAACACATACTATGAAAGCAAATCCGGCCTCATGCTTTCATTACCAACGCCTTGTCTTACCCGTGCAAAACAGCGTGTCCAGAACAGTTTGCGTTATGCTTAAACGCCTTCAAATGGGTTAAAGACAACTGGCCACAACTGACTGGCGCCGCCTAACTAACCAGTCGGCTACGTCTGCTTGGATTGCGCCCAGTCGGTTGGGGCCAGTTGGTCCATTCAGCCTGCGAGTGGAGTTGCGCGTTTTCATTTGGGCATAGACAAATGGGATCTCATTTCTTTTTCTCATTGCAAATGCGGCGCCATTGCACAAACCGGAGATAACCTTGCATCGGAGTGTAACATGCATTGGGCATTACAAGGAGCACGAGGTCGGACAGTTTTGGATGAAAAAATAAACAGTTGTGGCGTGGTATATTGTTAACAGCATTTAACCCAGACAATACAATAAAAATTTGCACTAAAAAAATTAAGCACGGAAGCCAGTCCTATTTATGTGTTTTACTTGAAGTGAATATTTTTACATGGTACAACAATTTCGGCATAGAATTGCCCTGTTTTACGTAATGTTAAAAAAGGGCCTTTACAGCTTAACATCTCTTTCTCGAAGCTATCTTGGAGAGGTCTTATGGTGATCAATAAATTCTGAAGTTGATCAATCTAATCTTCCACAGTGTGAAATAAAAAAACGCACTTTTCAATTAAATATATTGGAACCAAAATGTGTTATTTTATCTCGTATTTTATGCGACATTTTTCACATTGCAAAATAAAAAATACATCTGCCTTTGTTACCCAGACTTGCTTATTTTCTAGTTTTGCTTTTAGGTTTTCATTTGTTAATTACTTTTTTTTGCCTTATCGCTGGTTGTTTTTCGAAGGCTTATTTTATTAAAATTTTTTTGTTATTTTGAATGACACAATAAAAGTAAGTGCTTGAATTAGACACCTTATGATTATTTCCCAGTAACGTTGTCCTACATTTAATCTCAATTATATGTTATGCGAATATTTGTAAATGTTTAGTGACAAATAAACAAATCTGAATCTTGAATCTTCACAAATATTAGAATATTGTGGTTTAGGAAACTTTTATTGGGCACTCTAGTTTTTACAAACTGTAATTTAGAGTTGCTGATAAAGACTTTTAAGTAGGGAAAGTGACGTAAAATGTTTTTTTGTAATAGAACAATAAAACGTGAAAAGAATCCGTTCCCATGAAAACGACACATCCAACTTCTCGCCAGCCCTAATTCAACCACACGTTGAAAAGCCTTTGACTGGCTTACAGTATGATATTCAAGGAAAAATTAAATTGATCTTGTGCGAAAGTCATTTCCGTGCAAATGACTCTAGTGGTGTAACATTTACACCTCGAAATTATACTTCAAAGTCTAATTTTAGGAAACGTTGTTGTCTCTGCTATGATAATGAAATTGGACCAGGCCAGAAAATGCAAAAAAACATGAACAAATCACAAAATCAGTGTCAAACATATGACTCTTTCACGTGTTTGCGGTACTGCTTACAAATTTGCGCTTCATGCTTTGATCAATGTCGAGATATGTTCCATGACTAACAGTAACAATTATATAGAGTAATATTGTTTTTTTCAAGTGTTTTTTTTAAAGTAATGCAATGATGCAGTTTCATTTTATTGATTAAAAAATTCTTTTTATGGCGGTGAAATACGATGTGCATGTAAACGATGATATATAAAAGATTAAGTTTTGTTGGTTTTATAATATTTGTAAGCGAATCTTTTAACACTGCTAAACATCAAAACATAACCAATTTCAAATTATTTTAAGTAAAAAAATTCATTTTTGTTTTTTTATCCTGTTTGAAAAAAAGCAGCAATAATGTTAGTAACCACAAAAACATACAGACAAAACATGTGAGCAAGTAAATAAAACTGATCTAAAATATTTTTCAAAATTCGACCATTTAAACAATGAAGCAAATTTCCTTAGCTTCTTCATTGTTCGTAATTGTCGTGCGCGTTGACGACGTCACTCTTTACGTCCAATTTTTAATTAAGTTTACGACTGTTACAACAGCGAATACGTTACAATCGCATTTCACGCTAGTTAAATGAGTGTCTAAACGTAAAAATTGAAGTTACCTTGATAAATTACAATTTTGCATACTTTATCATATAATTTCAAAAAAACTTTTTTGCTCTAACAAAAGTTCAATAAATGATCTTCACTCTGCTTAAATTTCAAAAAGATACCTTAAGTAGTTTTGGAATTATAAATCGTTAATTTGGTGGGCTTCTGAAGCCCGGCCGTTGAGGAGACAATAGCTCGAAAAAGGTTGAGGAGAATAAGGTTAAATTTTGTCTATTTTTTTCGAGTTGTAGACTAACTACAGTATATAAAGACAAATCCAAAGTTTAAAGCATTTTATTTGTATATAGAAGTTGTACAATTACTGGTTACTTTCTTAATAATAAAAAAAATTTTTTTTTGTATTTCTTTTATTTTAAAAGCTTAAAGAAAACTAACTAAAATCTAATCTAAATGCCTGAAATATAATAATGCCTCTAGAGGTGACATTATAAAACTTAATTTCTAGGCGTTTGAAATTGATTAATTGGCTAGAATGATGTAAGCTATTTGGTGCGTTTTGTTTTTTAATAAAAAACTAGACATCATATGCAGTGATGGCCTTACAAAAACGAGGGCTCGTACAAGAAAAGTAAGGGGAGCCCACTATTTATGTTCCAAGGCAAAGCAATCTATAAAAAAACGTCATTGTTATAGGTGCAGTCACTTTTTAGTGTGTCAATACAAAGTGATTTTGAAATAAAAAAAAGTCTCTATTTTAGACATGTTACCGTCCACATGTTAGTACAAAAAAATAGAACAATATTATGTAGGGGGTGGCACTTTTTGATGTAAGGTGAAACAGGGTAACTTTGATCAATTTCGGAGATTTCTAAATTCTAATAATCTGACACTGTTGATAAGAGAACTCTTTTTCTGTTGTTCATAACACTCTGCCTTTGAGCCATGGAATAAAATATTGTGATGACATCATAACGGGTTCGCGTCTGAACGCTTTCAACCAAACTGCTGAACAAAGTTGCCCCATACTTTGGTGTAACTTTCTCACGTACTTCGTTCAGCAGCTTAATTTTTTAACAAAACATTCCTTGGATCTATTTATAAATTGCCGGTCTGATAAAGCTAATTTAAGGTCTAAGCTTATCAGCAAGGCAAGTTTTTGTTGCAATAAAATTGTGAAAATTTTGCATTTATTTTTAACAGAAGTTGCAATAAAAAGTTGAATTTATGTACAAGCATTTTAAATGACAATGTTTACTCAAACGATTTATTTGCAAATTAACCCAAAATATTTTTTAACATTATCCCGGGAAAAATTTTAGCTAATTGTTTATGTAGCATTCTAAAACTTTGTTCCACAGCCATGAAGTTGCTTGGCAATTTAATAATTGGCATATGTTCTGGACTGATGTATCGCTAGGTCATTTTTACAATTGCTTTTAGGTCACTATTTAGTTCAGATTGATAATCCACATACAATTTACACAATATATTTCTGTGTTTAAATCATACCTGTACATTTTGCGTAATACTTGATAGAAGTTTCAATGAAAAGTTGCAAGTAAAAAAAGAAAAAAGGTTGCAAAAAGTTGCAATATAAAATTCCTGGAAGCAGCTTAAAATATCTCACTAAATAAATTTTGAGTATTAAGAAGCGGTTGAAAGCTGTTAAAAAAGTTGCAAAAATTGCAAAAACTTGCTCTACTTATTAGGTAACCTGCCTTCACTAGCCAATACCTTGCTGCGAACAATACACTGAGGTTTTTTCCTCGTCATTTTGCAAAATAACTTTCGTTGTACTTGCGAGACTTCTTTTTAGATTTATCATCTTCAATTGAAGATTTACACTTAGGTTGTAACATTAACTTTTTGTTTACATCCATTTTGAATATTTGACTGAATGAGCTTTCGTTTGTCTGTATAAAATTAAATTAAATTGCACAATGTGTTTATTAATATGCAATCACTGTAGTTACGTTATGGGTTACAAGAAAAGAGGGTAAAATTCATAAGACTAAACTCTAAAAACAATTACTCTTTTGAGATGAAGTTATAAAACTGCACTGAAATTTACCGCTATTTACTCAATTAAGTTTAACTACAAACAGAATTATTATTGCGCGACGCCTTTAGAAAGTTTGGCGTTCTGAGAAGCGCCAAAAATTTTGACTAAAACTTAGTGAACAGCAAAAAGATTCTAAACTGTAGACTTTGGCCCCGGGATTTATTTTCTTGACCTGTAAACACTTTTAAACTTTGGCACAAAAAGATTTTAATCTTTCGATGCAAATATTTTTTCTATCTCCACTTTGCAAATAAACAGAATTTTTACTTTTTAGCTCCAGTGAAAATTCTTGCTTTTTGGTCGTCACTAAGTTTTAGTAAAAATTTTCTCCAATACGCTAAAATTTACGTATGTTGAAACTATCTTTTCAACAACAAAAAATAGTTTTTTTTTTAAACCTTATCTCTTGCTAAATTACTGCTACTTGCTGTGTGGTTCTTTTCCGAAAAAGCTTAGTGATTCTTTCATTTAAACTATTGCATATTATATGGGTGATCATTTAATAAAGCATTCAATGGGAAGAAATGGAATGTCGCAAAAACATAACATTATATACATTTATTACGCTTTTTTTAAAACTTTTTTATAATAATTCTATCATATTGTTTTTATACTCAAGCAAACCTAAAGCTATTGGTTAATTTGCTCAATAAATGCTTATTGCTTATGAATCAACGTCTCATAAAATTTTTAATTTTCTAAAAATTCTAAATAATATCTATAGCAAAGTATAACACTGTATGAAAATCAGTACTTCTAAAGTGCTCAATAACAAAGTTAGAGCTTAAATTAACATTAGCGAAAACACGGGAGTAAAAACAAAGTTAAAAGCCCTACAGACTGTTTCACCCATACAAGGGATCATCAGGGGTATCTTATTCAAATAGAATGTTATGTGCTCGCATTGGAAACATCTTATTTTTATTTTGTCTTTTTTGTAAACTAATAAAAAGCAAGAACAAAAAAGAAACATGGTATAGCAAAGTATAGATACAAATACGTTAAGTTCTATCAGAAAATTACCAAAAACTTAATTAATTTGCTGAAAACAAGAACAATCAACATAAAATTTGACTTCAAAAAAACTATTTTATATTTAATAGCAAAACAATTAGCTCTTGAACTTAAAAGAGAGGTATAGAAAATTGCTTTATGGTAAATAATTATATTTATTTTATGCTTTTATTTCTATTTTATGCATTTTTTTTGTTGCTCTTTAAAGCGTTTGTTAGGAGCTTTAAAGTATGTTTATTATGACAATTTTTTGTGTTCTGTTGGATTTTATATTATTTTTTCTTATAAAAAAAGTTGTCTATTTGTTTAGTAATAACGTTAAAACTAATTTACGTGCAAAGGCAGAAATTGCTGATCAAAAAAAAATCCTGCCAGCATGTATTTTAGCACAAGATTTTTGACCGAAATGCGGAATTTGCGTTCAACCCATCAATGCCATAGAATATAATCTTGGAGACAACAATATTTAAAATTATTAGCAAAGACGGAAAATCAACTACAGAGTTAAAATGTTAAGATTAGAATTCTGAATGACGTGTGACACACTGATTAGTTAATAGTTATTGTTGTTTACAACGCCCCAGTAAAAAAAGCACTGTAATTTTTAATCTAACTAAACAAAGCTAGAGATATTACATGACAATAAAATTAAACCACCGACTGTTATTTAATTTAACACTGGAGTGCACGATTTTTTTTTTTAGTAAAATTAGTTTTATAAATGTCGCTAACTTCAAGAAATATGTTGCATTTTATGACACATTGTTCCCACATAGTTTGCAAAATGATTACTTTGGTCTTTCGTACTACGCACATAAACTGGCTGAATTAGTCAAACCAGTTTGCTATTATCAAATGGCTGTTTAAAAATCGTACAGTGATATAGGAATCCATATTGGTACAAAAAGTAAACCCAAAAAGCATGGTTATACAGTAATATCATATCATTTGCTATATGCAAAAAAAAGATTTAGTTAGTTTAATTTTATAAAGTGTTAAGTTATTGTCGAAGGCCGCATGTGACTGTATGGCGGCAGATTGTGCACCCTTGGATTCGAACTAAACTGAACTTGCCGCGTTTTCTTAATTTAATTGATTAAATTGAAAGACAACAAACAAACATTACAAACTAAGCATAAAATCAGTCAAGCGTTTACTAGATTTAGATTTTCTTTTTTCTTGACTGTGTCACACTTCATTTGCAATAATCTTAACCGCATAAATCTACCGTTAATTTTCTTTTTTAAAAGTTTTAACTTTATGTATGTCGTAATTTTTTTCATATTAACTGTAATTGCGCAGTCGGTAAACTGCCACTTAATTTAATTTGATTAACTTATTTGCAAGAGTTTTTTTTTTGTTTAATTCTAAGCGCATTTTTGTCTTTTTCTTTTTTATCTCGAACGTTCTTTTGTTTTTCAGAATGTTCTATTTAATGCGACGTCATGCAATCTTTTATGTTTGTCACTGACTGGTTCTCGTAAACCGTGGCCTTAATTTAATCGCTATTCAGAGAAATACCACGTTATCCCAGAAAATTTGCTTATAGCTTGGCGCCACGTGACGTGATCTCATATAAGCGTGCGTTTTGTTTTCATTTTATTCCAGATTTCACGTGAAGATTCAGTTTGCGATTTGAGTTGTTGCATTGCAATAAGCCGTTCGAGATTGTGTGGCAGTATTTTGTAAATCGATTAAGTTTTGTTAAATTTGTAAATATATTCTTTATAATTATAGCAAGCAAAATTAAACATTTCATTTAGTTTGTAAAATTTTTTATTAAAAAGCTGAACGTTTTCGACTATCATCAGTCCTTATCAAAGCATCTAAATTGTTTAAAATCATCTAAAAATTTTTTAACCATAAACGACAATTACGTACAATCAATTAAATATATAAAAAACAACATTTTTTTATATATTTAATTGATTGTATTTGTCGTTTATGGTTAAAAAATTTTTAGATGATTTTAAACAATTTAGATGCTTTGATAAGGACTGATGATAGTCGAAAACGTTCAGCTTTTTAATAAAAAATTTTACAAACTAAATGAAATGTTTAATTTTGCTTGCTATAATTTTTAAGTGGATTTTAAAAATCACCTCTCTTCCTAAATTATATTCTTTATAGTTAGAGACACTGATTTCTATCTGTCTGCGGAGAGAAGTTTTTTAATGAATTAATTGGAACTTAGCACTGTATTCACAAACTCAGTCTTGCGGCAAACAATTTCTTGAGCCGGAATAAATAAAAAAATAAACACAGCCTTACTTGAACGCTGGTATTCGGGTTGTCAAGTTTAACTGGTCCTTTTGGATTACCAAGAAACGTTTGTAACCGACTGTATTTTTGAACAATTTACAAAAAGCTTGCAACGGTTATTGCTTTTAATAATGATATTATTTTCAATTTCAATTACTTATAAAAGCAAAAATATTGTTTTGAATTTTTATTTTTTGCATACTCCCGCAATTTAAAAAGTTATAATTAACAACAATAATGATAATAACAATAATGCATTTTAATCAACAAACAAGTTTTGAATCAAATAAACTATTCTGGTAAAGTAAAAGTTCAAAAAACGATTTCAAACATTTGTTTCAAAATTGTTTTTTTGATATTTTAAATGTTACTTTAAACTCAGCATTTTTGTTTGCAACCTTCCATTTAATTTTGTGCATTAAAATAAGAAACAAAAAATTTTTTTGAAACTATTAAACGATAAAAAGAAAAACACAATGTTTACAAGTAGCGAAACATCCAATAAAGTGCCGGTAAAGTATCTTGGCTGTGTACCCTTAATTACTGCACCATTCATAATCTGAACACTCAAATCTGATATGATGCACCCCAAAGCACAAGCCGCATTTCTTTTTATTATTTGTTGGAGTCGTTGCTTCGATAACATTTCACAAGATTTAGATCGAAATTGTTTGTTTGTTTTTTCTTTTAATACTTGTTTGGTCATTGTGTTACCATTTGTTATTTGAGAAGTTGTCGCATAATTTGTTGATGTGCCTGAAACTTCAATTTTATCAATGGAAGAAAAATGTTTAGTAACTGCCACCGAATTGGTATCCGATGATGTTTGAATTTTAGTATGCAGAACTTGTAAATTCCAATGCCGAATTAAGGGATAAACCAACAATGCAAATACACTTATTTGGGCCAAAACTAGACCTGCTGAAGAAAAGTAATATCCATTGAATGATGTTGTTTCATTTACATTTGTTACGTTTCTTCGAGTATAACAACCCATTAATGTTGATCGATGTCCAGCATCTTTTACAAACAAAAATATTACGCAAATTGAAATAATAATTATATAAGTAAAACAAGCCCAGCTCAAAACTCGAATTGTTTTTGTGTTAATTGATGCGATAGAAGGTTGTTTGTAGATGTAATGTTGACGCATCCACAAAAACAAATACACCATCATAAACGTCAGCACGTATGCAACTACTGAGATGTCCATTACAATTTCACAAGTCTGATCTTCCTCATCATCATTGTAACCAATCCAAAACAAAAGGTGGGTCAAAAGCAAACGAGGTAGGGTTAATGCAGACGTTAGAGTTGCCATTTGTAAAAGTCGTTTTTGATCCTTGTAAAAGTTCATTTTCTTGGTAGACCTCAAGGTATATAGTATTGAAGAAGCAGTCATCCAAATTGACAATATAATTAAGATGACATTAGCAATGAAGCAGCTTATCCACATAGATTGATCTTGATGCATAATTCCAAAGCAGATATTTTCTCACTCGCTATTTTCACGTAAACTTGTTTATAATGATATTATTGAATTAAAGAAAACTTTTACTATATTGTTTGATTAAACAAATTGTGAACAATGTTAATATTTACGCAACTGGTTATCTCGATTTTTCACTCCTAAGTCTAACAAAATATGATATTGCTTGAAGTAAAAGATTTTTCTTCCCAAAGCTTTTCATCTGACACTCTTCAGGGAAAATCGTCAGAATGAAGCAGAATTGAAACCGAACTAAACCGAACTTAGTTCGGTTTCAATTCTGCTTCATTCTGACGATTTCCCCTGAAGAGTGTCAGATGAAAAGCTTTGGGAAGAAAAATCTTTTACTTCAAGCAATCTTCAAATTCTGTACCACCAAATGTTTATTTAAAATATGATATCGCTGTAAACACTTTAAATGCATTTTCAAATAAAAAAAAACAACTTGAGTAACTTTCTCAAAAAAGAAATATTTTTTCTAAATAGTGTTTAGTTTATTGTTGCAATTTTTGGTTTTTCACAGCTTTATTGCTCATTCTTGTTCTTTAACGTTATGTTACAGTAAATAGCTTTAGGGCTGCCAAGTACATTTTTTAATCAAGTTTAAGTTAAAGTTCAAAATAATTAACAAGCTCGAGTTCAAGTGCTTCATTGTTAATTTTTGAGTTCAAAGTCAAATTATAAGAAAAAAAAACAATATTTAAATTATTGATTTTAACGAAAAATAAGTAGACTGTAAAGGCAAGGTGAAACGCAGCTGCAGTTAAAAAATGTCCAAGTGAAATCCTGCAATAGTAAAACCATAAACATCTCCATTTGATCCTCAATATTATCAACAAAATTACTTGAATAACAAACGAAAAGTCGATGGAGTTTTTCGAGTTCGTTCGAAAATACCGATTCTTGGATTTCAAGTTTACAGCCATAGTAAACTTATGCATTAGTTTTCAAATGCAGTGCGGTTTTGCTTGTTGGTTTAGAATTTCAAAACAGATTAACAACTTATTCAAACAACTTTTTCAAACATACAATTATTAAGCATATAATTAACACAAAAATTCTAACGATTATAATTTCAGTTTAAAATAATTCAATGACGGAAAAAATGTTTTTTATCAAAACTCAGGTACTTTTCATAGTTGAAATTACATACTATAATGTGTTGTACATATTATTTGCAAAATTTGAAAACTAATTGAAAGTTGATAACTTATTGAAACTATAATATAATAAAGTATTACTAAAATTACCATGTGGATGAATCTAATCCAATCGAATGAATAATTTAGGTGTGAGAAATATATTTATAATCTACAGTAATCCCTCGTTACTCGCCCTTAATGTGTTCCAGGAACACCTGCGAAAGGTGAAAATTCGCAAAATAGCGACAAAATATTTGTTGTATTATTTACGTATAATTTAAACGTACATGAACCCTCCCCTTACTGATATTTAACCACCTTATGTCTGTACACTACCTTTTCCTACACTCTTATAGACTGTTTAAAGCACTTTTGTATAAAGAAAAGTTAATCTGTGTAATGTACAAAACTATGTGACGTAAAGTGTACATTACTGGTACCGCAAACAAAAATATCAGTTGTTACACATCTCCTATATGTACTAACATATTGTAATGTGGAAAAAAATTATTAAGTTCCTTTTGCTACATACAGTTTTAGTAACAACAATTGTAGAAAGAAGCGAGTATTTCCGCGAAATTTACATTTATATATAATTTGAAAAACCCGCGATGTAGCGAAGGCGCGATCAAGCGAGGGATTACTTCAATTGAAGTAACTGGTACTTTTTTTTCTAACTCAGATATAATTGGATTTATTACTGGATTGGCTTTTATGGTAAAGAAATCAGTTGTAGCAAAATTATTTTTTTAATTATTTTGGGATTGAATAATTTTCAACAAATAATTTTTAATGTGGAAATTTTGATTAAGAATGTAATGTGAATATTGTTTTATGGTTAAATTTAATTCCATGAACAGTTTTATAACAGTTTTTACAATATTAAACTGCAAACTATTTTTCTGCAGCAATTACATTTCAAATATGCATATTAGGATTCATTTGTTCTAAGATCTACTTGTATGCTGAATCTCTCGTCGAGGCATCAGCGTACAGTACTGTCATATGTAGCACATTTATTAAAATCATCCAAACAAATAAATTAAATTTTTAGTGTTCATTTAAATTAAACAGAAAAGATTAACGTCTAGCTAACTTGGGTCAGTCTGACACCTTAATCAGACAATTCAATGCATTACAGCTAGGCTTTTACATTGGTTACTTTTTTGAGATAAACACTTAAGATATCGGGATGGCTACAACTTTTACAGGAATCCGTTGTTGGTTTAGAGTAAAAAGTTACGTTTCATGTCAAAATTGTACTCAAATGTGTCATTACTATAGTGCGACTAATTAAAAAAATTTTTCTTAATTTTAAATGACTAAGGCATGTGCTTTTTCAGTTTACAGAATTCATATAAGCCAATAATTTTGAAAAAGGAAAAAATTTTCTTTATTTAAATTGGCAAAAAATCAAAAAAAAGTTAAATATTCAATTGCACAAATCTGTCTGTGAGGCTCTAAAACAGTGGTTCTTAATCTGTGTTCGGTAAAACTTTTTAAAGAACATAAGTAAATTGCTCCGCAAAATTTTTTTTTAATGGACACTATTTTTTCAGGACGAAAATCAAAAATTTGAGACAGATTGAAAGTGAGACCTTTAATTTTTTTTCTTTTAGAAAACACAAATTTTTTAGGTCGAAAATCAAAAAATTTAAGACAGATTTAAAGAGAAGATCTTTTTTCTTTTAAATAACACTACTTTTTAGGGACGAAAGTCAAGATCTGCACTCTGATTTAAATCAGGGTTGCCATATTGACCTTTTTAAGTCAAATTTGAAAAATTTGGCCTTTTTTTAAGTGTTTGGTTTTCAAATTTAACGTTTGGCTTTTTGGCCTTTTTTTGGCTTGTTTTATGAAACAAAATCTTATTATTGTAAATCAGTATTTTAAATATTTGAAGTTTGTGAGCAAAAGTGTTTGAATTTTCAATATTGACTAATCCTTCAATTGTCTTTACCTTGAATTTGAAACGTAAATAAGCTTTTGGATATTAATTGAAAGTGATAATCTTTCTTTATTATTTTATTAGTCTTGACCTTAAATTTCAAATTTAAATAAAGATTCGGGACATTGATTAAAGTTGATTAGTTTTTTTTAGTTTTTACCTTTAAGTT
Source organism: Diplosoma virens (assembly GCA_963680785.1). Lineage (NCBI taxonomy): Eukaryota > Metazoa > Chordata > Ascidiacea > Aplousobranchia > Didemnidae > Diplosoma > Diplosoma virens. The sequence continues at coordinate 14,300 of CAVMFT010000204.1, forward strand.
TAATAGAGAAAAAACAATTTGGCCTTATTTTTTACGTTTGGCTTCTTTTGACAGTCTGTTTGGTCTTTTTTGAAAAATTGGTCCCGCAACCTTGATCCAAGTGTGCCCCGAATTTTGAAATAGCTTCAAAGTTGAGAAAAGGTCAAAAAACACTACTCTAAGATATTGTTTTAACAGAGTTTTGGAGCAGATATTAGTTTGAAGCTGATCCAACTATGGATTTAGACCTTTTTGATATAACTGCTCGGACTCCGAATTTGTCTTCGTTACATATAAAACAAAGATTTAAACGTTTTAAGATAATAAAAATTTCGAAACTTTTACCAAATTACCGCTATAAATCAATAAGTAAAATAAATCAATTTGTAATATTTTGAAGTTTAGAAAAGATTTTTTATCTTAATGAGTAAATTAAAATTTTTTGTTTTTGCAAATATTTAGGCACAAAGCGTTATTATCACGAATCTTTAAAACGGAAGGAATCACAAAATAAAGTAAATTATCAAATTCTACTCCTCTCTAAGACTCAAATCGAAATCGAGAACCATTTATTAAATTGTATCGACTAGATATACATATCTTATTATAGGGATAACCAATACTTAAATTTTTTAAAAACAAAACTTGACTTTCAGTTATGTCTCGTAAAATCAATTTTCGTGCATTCAATGGAGGCGTAAACGCATGTTACTATGTTCATAGAAAGAGTGTACTTTGTTTAGTCATTTTATTTCATTTTTATTTCATCCTTATATATTTACGCTTTTGATTCGCAGAAAAGCGACGGAGGCGCGATACAAAAGGGAAGCAATTAAACCGACCAACTTTTGGAGTTACCAAGATATTGCTGTCAGGTTGCAATTTTTTATTTTATTTTTTTTATTTTTTATAAAAGTATGACTAACACAAAACTTTTCAAAAATGTTTCCTTAATTCTCCATAATGTTTTTTACCCTGGCAAAACTGGTTATTTTATTTGTTGACTGTATTTTTCAAATACTATGATAACCTTTAATAAACTAGTTTTTTTTAACCGATAACAATCAGTCTTGATTTCATAAATACATAAAATTTTACTTCTAAAGTTGATTCTCACATAAAAGTTTGTAATTTCTAGAACAGTCATTTTTAAGCTATCTTTTAATAACTGGTTTTGGCTCCGCTTGAATTTTACACATAAAGTGATTTTCGATTTTCGTTTAAAAGTAAAAATTTTTTAGACTTTTTTAGTATTTGTTAACACCTACAAAGATTTAAAAACTTTTTTGCTTGGAAACGAAAGTTGGAAAAAAATCTTTTTTAAAAAATTTCAATGAAGGCACCTAATTATTTTTGTATAATAGTCTTCTCGCTACATTTCGGTTTCGCAATTTTCAATTTTGTACCCAAGGAATCGTAATCTACATATTTTCAACCGATAAAAATCCAAAATTTTTTCTCTGCTCATAAAAATTCCATCATTCAGCTCTTGGAGCAATCAAGGAACTCTCTATGTTAGTTGTCATAGCAAAGCTTTTTTTTTACAGATGCTTTAAGATGATAAACAAACCAATATGGGTCTTATATTGCGTTTGCAAATGTACCAAAAAATAAATATGATTAAACTATAAAGAACTGAGTGAAAGTTTTTGAGCAGAGAAAAAAAATTTGGATTTTTGATAGATTGAAAATATGTAGATTACAATTCCTAAGGTACAAAATTGAAAATTGCATCCGCCCGGTTGTTGAGCACTCTTTATTTAACAATTTAAAACAAGGGTTCTCAAAGTTACCGAATAGAACAACTAGGTGTTGATAAATAGCAAGGGGTTAAATGGGGTTTAGTGAAAGAGTTATAGTGTATTGCAGTAAAAAAGCATGTTTAGCTTATTTGCAAATATATAACACTGAAAAAGGTACGATTATTGATATAAAACCGTTTCTTTTTATTTAAGCTATTTTATTTATTTTTTGAATTCTATTTTTTTCTGCAAATCTAGTAAAAAAAAACAAAAAACATGATTGCATGGAAATAAATACCAAATTAAAGTTCTTTACATTAATCATCAATTACATTAGTTATCAGTGTGTACTGGATTGTGAATCAATAGAAATTTTGTTACTTGAAATGTGGTTGACGCGCAGAGAAATTTAAAAAACAATGATTTAATTGTATTGCTGCACAAATTCTATCGGAGATGTTTATTTTTTCCCGGAATAATTATTGAGCAAACAAGACCCTATCTTTAATTTACAATCGACACTTACATGTACCAGAAAATCAGAAGAAAGCTTTTCAAAAACTAGTTAGTATCCGGTTGTGAAAAACATTTAATTCTGAAAATAACTGTGATGCCTTTTCCAAACTTCATAGTAGCTAGAACAACTCCGGTAAGTAGAAATGGACGTTGCACTTTTATTCCAAACTTAATGTACTGTATATAGCGATAAAATAAATATTACGACATTATAAGTTTAATTATAAGACTTTATAAATATAATTACGGTTTTATAATTACAGTATATTTATAAGTTTAATTCCACGGCCTTTTTGACAACTGGTGTATACGTTACGCTTAGTCAGTTATGATTGCTTACTGAATTTTGTAATTTTTTCTCAGAGTAGATGCTAACCACAATCGGACAATTCGAATGCATTGGTTCAGTTGTTTAAAATGATGTTGCAATTTGTTAGATTTCCTAGTACTCTGTCGGATAAAAAACATACTTATTCAAACTTAAATATACTTTGTGACGATTTGCACGGCCATGGTTTATTTATAGAGATGTTTGGTGTAAGTCTGGAACAATGAAACTGAAAAAGCGTTGTAAAATTCCTCTGTTAAAGAAAAGCATAAGAACGTTTTGCCGCGAAATTTTTATTTTTGTTTTACCCGTTTGCATGACTTTTTGCAGTAAATTTCCTCGGCTCAGCTTTTGCTAACGTATTTTAGTACATTTTTTTAAATCAATTTTAACTTTCATTTTTATTTTATACTAGAGTGAAATATTAAAGTGAAATATTGAATAATCCTATTATCAATTGATTTTGAGAATGCTTTTACTCACGTTTTATTAACAAATTTCTTTAGAATTGTTTCGCGTTCTTTTTTCTTTGTTACGTGGAATGATGCCAAATTAAAATTTTAATTCAAATTTAGTAAACCATACTTTAAAAAACAAACAAACTATAGCGCGAACAGTCATTATGGTAAAACGTAGCGAGTAAAACCTATTTAAAACTTAAAAAATTACTTAAATTAACCTACTTACAGTGAATGCATTAATTAAAATGTTTCAATTGCCTGCTTATTCTTTATATTTTGTTTATTTTTTTTTAGAGTTGTAGACTAACTACAGTATATAAAGACAAATCCAAAGTTTAAAGCATTTTATTTGTATATAGAAGTTGTACAGTTACTGGTTACTTTCTTAATAATAAAAAAAATTTTTTTTGTATTTCTTTTATTTTAAAAGCTTGAAAAAAACTAACTAAAATCTAATCTAAATGCCTGAAATACAATAATGCCTCTAGAGGTGACATTATAAAACTTAATTTCTAGGCGTTTGAAATTGATTAATTGGCTAGAATGATGTAAGCTATTTGGTGCGTTTTGTTTTTTAATAAAAAACTAGACATCATATGCAGTGATGGCCTTACAAAAACGAGGGCTCGTACAAGAAAAGTAAGGGGAGCCCACTATTTATGTTCCAAGGCAAAGCAATCTATAAAAAAACGTCATTGTTATAGGTGCAGTCACTTTTTAGTGTGTCAATACAAAGTGATTTTGAAATAAAAAAAGTCTCTATTTTAGACATGTTACCGTCCACATGTTAGTACAAAAAAATAGAACAATATTATGTAGGGGGTGGCACTTTTTGATGAAAGGTTAAACAGGGTAACTTTGATCAATTTCGGAGATTTCTAAATTCTAATAATCTGACACTGTTGATAAGAGAACTCTTTTTCTGTTGTTCATAACACTCTGCCTTTGAGCCATGGAATAAAATATTGTGATGACATCATAACGGGTTCGCGTCTGAACGCTTTCAACCAAACTGCTGAACAAAGTTGCCCCATACTTTGGTGTAACTTTCTCACGTACTTCGTTCAGCAGCTTAATTTTTTAACAAAACATTCCTTGGATCTATTTATAAATTGCCGATCTGATAAAGCTAATTTAAGGTCTAAGCTTATCAGTAGGGCAAGTTTTTGTTGCAATAAAATTGTGAAAATTTTGCATTTATTTTTAACAGAAGTTGCAATAAAAAGTTGAATTTATGTACAAGCATTTTAAATGACAGTGTTTTACTCAAACGATTTATTTGCAAATTAACCCAAAATATTTTTTAACATTATCCCGGGAAAAATTTTAGCTAATTGTTTATATAGCATTCTAAAACTTTGTTCCACAGCCATGAAGTTGCTTGGCAATTTAATAATTGGCATATGTTCTGGACTGATGTATCGCTAGGTCATTTTTACAATTGCTTTTAGGTCACTATTTAGTTCAGATCGATAATCCACATACAATTTACACAATATATTTCTGCGTTTAAATCATACCTGTACATTTTGCGTAATACTTGATAGAAGTTTCAATGAAAAGTTGCAAGTAAAAAAAGAAAAAAGGTTGCAAAAAGTTGCAATATAAAATTCCTGGAAGCAGCTTAAAACATCTCACTAAATAAATTTTGAGTATTAACACCCATAGATGCCGAAAATAATGTAATGGATATTTTTATGAAATTCACGTGTCAAATAGCTCTTTGTGATGTTAATAAACACTTAAACATGCAGAATAAAAATTTATTAAAAAATATAGCTAAAAAATAGGCAATGAAAGAACAATATTATAAGATAATCAAAATAAACGTGGAAAACACTCCTCTGACAACAGTAAGAAAAGTAAATTCTATTAATTCTTCAAAAGCTAAACAATAGAGTATATATGGCTTAGTGTGATATTAATGTTCTGCCCGCCCACTGTTTGCATCTGCTGCGTGAATGCTCTCCTCTTGCATTCTAGTGGCTTTTCCATTGTACCTCACACTATCTTCTGAACTACCAACAGTATATTTGGGACCTGTTGCTTTTCTGACGGTACCATAGGTCTTCAACAAAGCTATTACTAAGTTTGGAGAAGTCCAGCAAGCCAATTTTGGGATTTATTCTTCTATAAAGACGCTAAGCATTTGCAACCTGTGCATTTATGCTGCAGGCAAACAAAGGCCACCACCATTTTTTTGACCTAATTCGAATCTTGTAAGCTGACACTTGCTGGTGAAATAAGTCAACACCTCCCATGTATTTGTTGTACAGATTGATGGAATTTGGTAATTGAATGTCAATATGCTTTTTGTAGCACGATCCCATCTCTTTGCATGCTGCAAAGGTTAAGATCTGGCTTTGTTTGATGCAACACTTACAACTTTATTGTCCTTCCATTTTACGAGACACACGCATCCAGTAAAGGCGTCCTCCATTGTACCCCTTGCTTTCTTGTTCATAAGATGTCTTGCAGTAAGAGGGCACCCAGACAATTGATCTTCTCATAGAGTTGTTGTTCCTGCAATGCCTTTTCGAGCAAGCTCCTTCAAAAGAGGCACAGTTTCAAAATAATTGTCACACACAACATGTTGTTTCCATGACCAAATGCAGCCCAAATCACGACGGACCCACCACCATGAACTCGCTGAGAAAACTCCAAATTGCTTTTTCGAAAGTCATATTAATAGCATTTTAGGCCGTCTGGTCTAGCCAAATTAAAATTTTTTCTCATCAGAAAAAATAACTGACTCCCATTCTTTGTCTCAACTCATGTACGGGAGAGGGGGCACACTGGGACTCGGGGTACAGTAGGACAAAGCATTTTTTTTAAATTCTAGGAAACATAGAATCAAAATTCTTTGTGTTATAATTAGTCACTAAGCAGCCTTTCTGCTAACATAAGTTTTACTTCGATATCATACTTTACTAGAAAAAAATAAATTCGAAATTTTATTTTTTAGGACTAGTCAGTATTTTTGCAGGCAGTTTTAGCGAATCATATTGTATTTGTCTGGGTAGTTTAAATGAGTCAAGTTTGGCTGTGTATTATACTATTTTTAATATGCTTCATTTAAAACTTTGTAATTTGTATAAAAGTTAAAAAAAACATTTAATTTTTGTTTAGCGGTGGGGTTGAGGCACAATAGGACATGTAATGTAGGGCAAAATGGGATAGTGTCCGAAACACAATTATTATTGTATTAGGGTGCATTGTTGTATAAACTAGTAATAGAGTTAAACTACAATAATAATAAACGCATCATCTTTTATAAGTCATGAAAGAAACCTATTTTTTTTATCAAATAGTCAACTAAACATCAAAGCTAATTGCATCTGGCTGTATTAAAGAATATAAGTTTGCAAACTGAAGCAAACCAGGCTTAATAATCAGAAACACTTGATTATTAAAAGCAGAAATATGTACCCATTAGCCTTTATTAGTAGTTAATTATAAATAAGTTGACAAAACTCTGACTAATTTCATTCAACATTAAGTTTTTATTTCAATATCTGAATATATATATACTGTCTTTTTCTATTTGAGTAAAATTTAAACTGAGCCCTGGTGAGAAACAGTGTGTTGGGGAAAATAAAAAAAAATTTTTGTGGTATGATAATTTAATTATAACCCTCCTTTCTGTATTTTAATATTTTGTCGTTGCTTTAATTATTTTGTGTTTTAGATACGTTGAGACAAATTGAGACAAGTATCTGTATTAGCCTATTTTTTAAAAATTTTATTGTTAAAGAAATTATCATGGTAAGAAACCGAATTAGAAAAAGTAATAAAGGCTCATTTACGGCAAAGACTATGAAAGAAGCTGTTTATCTTGTAATTATAGATGGTTTGTCGATTCAAAATGCTGCAGAAAGGAAAGGACTTGCAAGAAATACTCTGCATACTTATGTAAAAAAACAAAAAATAACCCGGAAGATCTTGACTTAAAAATGAGTCCTAATTACAGTTGTAGAAAAATTTTTAACCAAGAAGAAGAAAAATCTATAGAAGATTATGAGGTCAAATATTCACAAATGAATTATGGATTAATCAAAGTTAATGTTCAAAGAATGGTATATGAGCTTGCAATCAAAAACAATAAAAATATTCCAGATAGTTGGAATAAAAATAAATCAGCTAGAAGAGATTGGCTTTACTGTTTCATGAAAAAGCATACTAATCTTAGTTTAAGAAAGCCTGAAACCTGCAGCCTTTCCAGGGCTATATCATTTAATAAACATGAAGTTGAAGAATTTTTTTTAAAGGTTAAAAAAGTTTATAGTAGAAACTCCTCATTTGCTGATGGATCTAGGCTTTACAACTTAGATGAAACTGCAACTTCAACAGTTCAAAATCCAAACAATATTATCACTTTGAAAAGAGTAAAACAAGTGGCTCAAGTTACTAGTGCAGAAAGAGGAACATTGGTAACTACATGTTGTATAATAAATGCTTTAGGTCAGGGTGGTCCATCTTCTGCACTCTTGTGGGCCACTTTTTAAAATTATTCGAGTTTGCAGGCCTCAGTCGGCTAAAAATACCTATTTTTGTTCCAAAAGTCATAGTGTTCTCCAAAAAAAAAAGATCTTCACTTGGAACCGGTCTCCGAAATTCTTATTTTTGTCCCAAAAGTCATAACGTTCTCCAAAAAAAAAAAAAAAAAAGGTCTTCACTTGAAATCGGTCTCAACCTTAGACTCTCTTCCATCAGCTTGCCATGTCTTGTTATACAAGGTTGTCGCTGCTTGCGATCGACAAGACTTGTGCAAAATTGTTCCGCGGGCCCGTAGTTGGACCACGCTGCTTTAGGTCATGCTCTACCTTCAGTGATGGTTTTTTTCAGAAAACATTTTAAATATAACATGATAAATGAAGCTCCTCCTGGTACTTTAGGATTAGCCCAACTAACAGGTTGGATGACCAGTGTGCTATTTTATGATGTAATAAAACAATTTGTAAAATATACAAATGCTTCAAACAATAACCCTGCCTTGTTAATACTTGATGATAACCATGAATCTCACTTATCAATCCCTGTCATCGATTATGTAAAAGAACATGGTACTACGTTGTTGACCATTCATCCTCACTGTAGCCATAAGCTACAGCCTCTTGATGTTTTTATTTATGCACTTTTTAAGCCATACTATCATGAAGCTATGATTTCTCGACTTCAACAAAAACCAGGAATGCACCTTCAATATTCAATATTGCTGCATTGGTTAAAGTAGCACACGAAAAAACCAAGACCCCGAACAATATTATTGCTGGCTTCAAAAAGACGGGAATATTTCCTCTTGATGAGCATGTATTTCAAGAATATAATTTTCCACCAAGTTTAGTCACTGGTCTTTGGAAAATGAATGTAAAATTGTTAATGATGAAAATATAATAGAACAAGAAAGTGCAGCAATTACTATACAACAAGAACAAGAAGAGCAAAATAAAGATAGCTTTCTTTCTCCTCAACAACTGCTTGGTTACCCCAAAGCAAAAAAAAGAAAAAAGAAACGCCAAAGTAGAAGAAGAAGAAACAGCATGATATTGACAGATACACTTTAAAAGAAAATTCTTAATAGTTACCAAAATATAAGAAAAGTTAGAAAACTGCCACCCAAGCAGGTTAAGAATGTAAGGAGACATTTGTATAGCAATAGAAATTTGGATCACGATAAAATGCCACAACTTTCAGACCACTCTTCTGAATACCTTTCTGATAGCAGCAAAACTTCTGAGACTGCTAATTTTCCAGAGCTAAATAAGCCTCCTGAAGTAAATGATTTTGTGCTGATCGAGTTTAACACATTGCCCAAAAAATATTATGTGGGAAAAATAACAAAACCTGAATATGCTGATAAAAACTTGAAATTTCTTATATGTGCAAGAAACATTTTTCTTTCAAATTTTTTCCCCCATGTATTGAAGATGTGGCATCCGTAAATAGAGATGACATCAAAGTTATACTGCCCACTCCAACAGAATGTGGAACAACCAGCAGAAAGAAATCTTCTCTTAAATTTAGCTATTATTTCTGCTTTATTAATGTGTTTTAATAAATGGAAGTGTTTAACAGTGTGTATGATAGTTCTCTGTCAATAAACCACTGAGTTTGATCAATGTTTTATGTCAGTTACTTTTAATTTTAATTAACTGAGGGGAAAGAGTTAATGAATTTATGTACAAAATTTTAAAACAGTAGCATCTTTGATTTAGCCGTGAAGGAAAAAATGTATTTTTCATCCCATTGTGCCCCCCTCTCCCCTACTTTCTTCCAAACTCTAATCTCTCTGACTTATGCTTTTCTATCAAAGGTGAATTTTGTTTGGTTTGGAATAGGCGAGATGGGGAGATCTCTCTAATTCTCTTCATATAGTCCATCTTGAAGCATCCAGACTTAGCAAATTTTGAATACAAAAACAAGATGTGATTGAATTACTCGCTTCTCTTTTGAGCAGTCTAGCTTGTTTTTCAGTCAAAGCTCTCGGTCTTCCTGTCCTTTTCTTGATTCCATATTCGTCTGGACTCTTCAAAAATATTGTCACAACATTCTTGGACCTTCCAATTTGATTGGCGATCTCACGATGAGAAATATTATTGTTTCTAAGAGCAAATTTTCACCCCTTTTCAAAATCAGTTAACTCACTCCCATGCGGCGTTTTAAAACTTATAACACTGACTTATGTGTATAGCATAATGGTTGTTTTTTCTTTTATAATCTATTGTACAACTTAGGTCAAACATAATTCCTGTTATGCTAATTAATTTTAATACTTTTGCTGTCAAAAACGTAAATTTACGTTTAACACGGGGTGTCGGTCATTGTTCACCGTTACTAACCTCCTAGGGTTTGGGGATTTCCCAAAATGCAAAAAGGAAACAACTAAACTCGGAAAATAGTTAGCAAAAGCTAATTTAAATCTCTTTGGCAGCAAAGTGTTAACCGGTCTTACAATTTTGCACAAGACTGTATTACTAAATTTACCACCACAAAGAAACGATACAAACAGAATTGTGCACATCATATCAGGAAACATTATGCGTATGACAGTATCTGTACCAGCAATGCATAATGGGCACATTTGTTCCCACCTTACACTGTTCATTCTATAACATCAATATTAGTCTAAATATTTTATGGTTTTGTATTACATGCAGTTGACATATTACTCAGCTACGAATTACCATGAATGCATGTCCTGTAACATATGCAATATTTTAAATGCATATTCTTTTCTTTGATGTGGTAGAGTCATCTTGCCGATGCACCTCTCGCGTCCTAGGTCAACAGGTTACTGTTTGCATGTGCTTGGGATCAGTGAAACAAAACTTGTTACAAACGCGTTCTGAACCTTCATAGTACATAACATCCCTGTAAGTATTGGTTTTGTTTTTATAAGCTGTCTTTTATGTTGGGCACAAATGTTCCCGTTAGGCATTAATGGGTTAAAAAGCTGTCCAAAGCTGTTAAAAAAGTTGCAAAAATTGCAAAAACTTGCTCTACTTATTAGGTAACCTGCCTTCACTAGCCAATACCTCGCTGCAAACAATACACTGAGGTTTATTCTCGTCATTTTGCAAAATAAAAGTAAACCCATAACTTAAATAACTTTCGTTGTACTTGCGAGACTTCTTTTTAGATTTATCATCTTCAATTGAAGATTTACACTTAGGTTGTAACATTAACTTTTTGTTTACATCCATTTTGAATATTTGACTGAATTAGCTTTCGTTTGTCTGTATAAAATTAAATTAAATTGCACAATGTGTTTATTAATATGCAATCACTGTAGTTACGTTATGTGTTACAAGAAAAGAGGGTAAAATTCATAAGACTAAACTCTAAAAGCAATTACTCTTTTGAGATGAAGTTATAAAACTGCACTGAAATTTACCGCTATTTACTCAATTAAGTTTAACTACAAACTGAATTATTATTGCGCGACGCATTTAGAAAGTTTGGCGTTCTGAGAAGCGCCAAAAATTTTGACTAAAACTTAGTGAACAGCAAAAAGATTCTAAACTGTAGACTTTGGCCCCGGGATTTATTTTCTTGACCTGTAAACACTTTTAAACTTTGGCACAAAAAGATTTTAATCTTTCGATGCAAATCTTTTTTCTATCTCCACTCTGCAAATAAACAGAATTTTTACTTTTTAGCTCCAGTGAAAATTCTTGCTTTTTGGTCGTCACTAAGTTTTAATAAAAATTTTCTCCAATACGCTAAAATTTACGTATGTTAAAACTATCTTTTCAACAACAAAAAATAGTTTTTCTTTTTAAACCTTATCTCTTGCTAAATTACTGCTACTTGCTGTGTGGTTCTTTTCCGAAAAAGCTTAGTGATTCTTTCATTTAAACTATTGCATATTATATGGGTGATCATTTAATAAAGCATTCAATGGGAAGAAATGGAATGTCGCAAAAACATAACATTATATACATTTATTACGCTTTTTTTAAAACTTTTTTATAATAATTCTATCATATTGTTTTTATACTCAAGCAAACCTAAAGCTATTGGTTAATTTGCTCAATAAATGCTTATTGCTTATGAATCAACGTCTCATAAAATTTTTAATTTTCTAAAAATTCTAAATAATATCTATATCAAAGTATAGATACAAATACGTTAATTTCTATCAGAAAATTACCAAAAACTTAATTAATTTGCTGAAAACAAAAACAATCAACATAAAATTTGACTTCAAAAAAACTATTTTATATTTAATAGCAAAACAATTAGCTCTTGAACTTAAAAGAGAGGTATAGAAAAGTTGCTTTATGGTAAATAATTATATTTATTTTATGCTTTTATTTCTATTTTATGCATTTTTTTTTTGTTGCTCTTTAAAGCGTTTGTTAGGAGCTTTAAAGTATGTTTATTATGACAATTTTTTGTGTTCTGTTGGATTTTATATTATTTTTTCTTATAAAAAAAGTTGTCTATTTGTTTAGTAATAACGTTAAAACTAATTTACGTGCAAAGGCAAAAATTGCTGATCAAAAAAAAATCCTGCCAGCATATATTTTAGCACAAGATTTTTGACCGAAATGCAGAATTTGCATTCAACCCATCAATGCGATAGAATATAATCTTGGAGACAACAATATTTAAAATTATTAGCAAAGACGGAAAATCAACTACAGAGTTAAAATGTTAAGATTAGAATTCTGAATGACGTGTGACACACTGATTAGTTAATAGTTATTGTTGTTTACAACGCCCCAGTAAAAAAAGCACTGTAATTTTTAATCTAACTAAACAAAGCTAGAGATATTACATGACAATAAAATTAAACCACCGACTGTTATTTAATTTAACACTGGAGTGCACGATTTTTTTTTTTAGTGAAATTAGTTTTATAAATGTCACTAACTTCAAGAAATATGTTGCATTTTATGACACATTGTTCCTACATAGTTTGCAAAATGATTACTTTGGTCTTTCGTACTACGCACATAAACTGGCTGAATTAGTCAAACCAGTTTGCTATTATCAAATGGCTGTTTAAAAATCGTACAGTGATATAGGAATCCATATTGGTACAAAAAGTAAACCCAAAAAGCATGGTTATACAGTAATATCATATCATTTGCTATATGCAAAAAAAAGATTTAGTTAGTTTAATTTTATAAAGTGTTAAGTTATTGTCGAAGGCCGCATTTGACTGTATGGCGGCAGATTGTGCACCCTTGGATTCGAACTAAACTGAACTTGCCGCGTTTTCTTAATTTAATTGATTAAATTGAAAGACAACAAACAAACATTACAAACTAAGCATAAAATCAGTCAAGCGTTTACTAGATTTAGATTTTCTTTTTTCTTGACTGTGTCACACTTCATTTGCAATAATCTTAACCGCATAAATCTACCGTTAATTTTCTTTTTTAAAAGTTTTAAATTTAAGTATGTCGTAATTTTTTTCATATTAACTGTAATTGCGCAGTCGGTAAACTGCCACTTAATTTAATTTAATTAACTTATTTGCAAGAGTTTTTTTTTTGTTTAATTCTAAGGGCATTTTTATCTTTTTCTTTTTTATCTCGAACGCTCTTTTGTTTTTCAGAATGTTCTATTTAATGCGACGTCATGTAATCTTTTATGTTTGTCTCTGATTGGTTCTCGTAAACCGTGGCCTTAATTTAATCGCTATTCAGAGAAATACCACGTTATCCCAGAAAATTTGCTTACAGCTTGGCGCCACGTGACGTGATCTCATATAAGCGTGCGTTTTGTTTTCATTTTATTCCAGATTTCACGTGAAGATTCAGTTTGCGATTTGAGTTGTTGCATTGCAATAAGCCGTTCGAGATTGTGTGGCAGTATTTTGTAAATCGATTAAGTTTTGTTAAATTTGTAAATATATTCTTTATAGTTAGAGACACTGATTTCTATCTGTCTGCGGAGAGAAGTTTTTTAATGAATCAATTGGAACTTAGCACTGTATTCACAAACTCAGTCTTGCGGCAAACAATTTCTTGAGCCGGAATAAATAAAAAAATAAACACAGCCTTACTTGAACGCTGGTATTCGGGTTGTCAAGTTCAACTGGTCCTTTTGGATTATCAAGAAACGTTTGTAACCGACTGTATTTTTGAACAATTTACAAAAAGCTTGCAACGGTTATTGCTTTTAATAATGATATTATTTTCAATTTCAATTACTTATAAAAGCAAAAATATTGTTTTGAATTTTTATTTTTTGCATACTCCCGCAATTTAAAAAGTTATAATTAACAACAATAATGATAATAACAATAATGCATTTTAATCAACAAACAAGTTTTGAATCAAATAAACTATTCTGGTAAAGTAAAAGTTCAAAAAACGATTTCAAACATTTGTTTCAAAATTGTTTTTTTGATATTTTAAATGTTACTTTAAACTCAGCATTTTTGTTTGCAACCTTCCATTTAATTTTGTGCATTAAAATAAGAAACAAAAAATTTTTTTGAAACTATTAAACGATAAAAAGAAAAACACAATGTTTACAAGTAGCGAAACATCCAATAAAGTGCTGGTAAAGTACCTTGGCTGTGTACCCTTAATTACTGCACCATTCATAATCTGAACACTCAAATCTGATATGATGCACCCCAAAGCACAAGCCGCGTTTCTTTTTATTATTTGTTGGAGTCGTTGCTTCGATAACATTTCACAAGATTTAGATCGAAATTGTTTGTTTGTTTTTTCTTTTGATACTTGTTTGGTCATTGTGTTACCATTTGTTATTTGAGAAGTTGTCGCATAATTTGTTGATGTGCCTGAAACTTCAATTTCATCAATGGAAGAAAAATGTTTAGTAACTGCCACCGAATTGGTATCCGATGATGTTTGAATTTTAGTATGCAGAACTTGTAAATTCCAATGCCGAATTAAGGGATAAACCAACAATGCAAATACACTTATTTGGGCCAAAACTAGACCTGCTGAAGAAAAGTAATATCCATTGAATGATGTTGTTTCATTTACATTTGTTACGTTTCTTCGAGTATAACAACCGATTAATGTTGATCGATGTCCAGCATCTTTTACAAACAAAAATATTACGCAAATTGAAATAATAATTATATAAGTAAAACAAGCCCAGCTCAAAACTCGAATTGTTTTTGTGTTAATTGATGCGATAGAAGGTTGTTTGTAGATGTAATGTTGACGCATCCACAAAAACAAATACACCATCATAAACGCCAGCACGTATGCAACTACTGAGATGTCCATTACAATTTCACAAGTCTGATCTTCCTCATCATCATTGTAACCAATCCAAAACAAAAGTTGGGTCAAAAGCAAACGAGGTAGGGTCAATGCAGACGTTAGAGTTGCCATTTGTAAAAGTCGTTTTTGATCCTTGTAAAAGTTCATTTTCTTGGTAGACCTCAAGGTATATAGTATTGAAGAAGCAGTCATCCAAATTGACAATATAATTAAGATGACATTAGCAATGAAGCAGCTTATCCATATAGATTGATCTTGATGCATAATTCCAAAGCAGATATTTTCCCACTCGCTATTTTCACGTAAACTTGTTTATAATGATATTATTGAATTAAAGAAAACTTTTACTATATTGTTTGATTAAACAAATTGTGAACAATGTTAATATTTACGCAACTGGTTATCTCGATTTTTCACTCCTACGTCTAATACAAACAAAATATGATATCGCTGTAAACACTTTAAATGCATGTTCAAATAAAAAAAACAACTTGAGTAACTTTCTAAAAAAAGAAATATTTTTTCTAAATAGTGTTTAGTTTATTGTTGCAATTTTTGGTTTTTCACAGCTTTATTGCTCATTCTTGTTCTTTAACGTTATGTTACAGTAAATAGCTTTAGGGCTGCCAAGTACATTTTTTAATCAAGTTTAAGTTAAAGTTCAAAATAATTAACAAGCTCAAGTTCAAGTGCTTCATTGTTAATTTTTGAGTTCAAAGTCAAATTATAAGAAAAAAAAACAATATTTAAATTATTGATTTTAACGAAAATTAACTAGACTGTAAAGGCAAGGTGAAACGCAGCTGCAGTTAAAAAATGTCCAAGTGAAATCCTGCAATAGTAAAACCATAAACATCTCCATTTGATCCTCAATATTATCAACAAAATTACTTGAATAACAAACGAAAAGTTAATGGAATTCTTCGAGTTCGAGTTCGTTTGAAAATACCGATTCAAACAAAACTTTTGACTACGAATTTAAGTTAAAAATAAACAATAATCCTATTAAAAGAGTAAATTCTATTAAATATTTAGGAGTTTTGATTGATAGTAAATTAAGTTGGTCAGAACATGTGAATTACTTAAATCTTCAGCTCGCCAGGTACTCGGGACTTTTCACTAGACTGCGTAGATATGTCCCAAATGAAATCCTCTGCTTGCTTTATTACAGTACTATTTATTCTCGAATCAAATATGGTACCTTATCGTGGGGTACAGCTTCTAATTCGCTGCTAAAGAAAGTTGAAATTCGACTTAATCGCATTTTAAGGGTCATAACTAACAAATCGATATATACACCTGTTGAAAGGTTATACAAATCCTTGAACACATTAGAAGTAACCGATATTTACAACCTCGAATTAGGTAAATTTATGCATCAACTGGAAAATAATAAAAAACCTCATATTTTTTTAAACTTTTTTAAAAAAATAAATGAAATCCATTCATATGAAACAAGATTAATTAAAACATCAACCTATTTTCTACCCCGTGTTACAAAATTGTTTGGCCAATTACTACTGTCTTATAGAGGTGTAAAGCTTTGGAAAAGTATTCATCTCAACATTAAAAGCAAGCATTGGCTTTCCTTCAAAAAATCATATAAGGATGATCTAATGTCAAAATATTGAGTTGCTTTGTTTTGATTTTTGCTCTAGCGTTGTGCTTTAAATGTTTCATGTAAATGTCTGTGTAAATTTGTCTGTGTATATCTGTGTAAGTCTGTGTAAATTTCATGCGTAAATCTTGCCTAAAATTCCTTATGTAAATGTTTATTTAATTTCTGTGCTTTCTGTGATTCTGCTGCGCATGTTTTTCTTGTATTACTTTTTACATGGACTTCTAAATAGTAGTATTTAGAAGTTTAGAATTCCATGCTTTTTATTTACTGATTGTATTAGGGAGCATCTGACTCGATAACGCATGTTCTTCGATGCTCCCGACCATTGCGCCAATTTTGTTTGCTTGCTGTTTGTTTTTATATGTATTGTTGTGCGTATTGGTAAAATAAACTATCTATCTATCTATCTATCTATCTTGGATTTCAAGTTTACAGCCCTAGAAACTTATGCATTAGTTTTCAAATTCAATGCGGTTTTTCTTGTTGGTTTAGTGTTTAGAAACAGATTAGCAACTTTTTCAAACATACAATTATTAAAGGTACTGTAGGGTCCACGAAAATCTAAAATTTTTCTATGAATAAAGTAGAATTTTTTAAATCCATTGGTTTTGGTTTGATATACATCCAAGTCTCCGTTGGCCCAATATTTCAAAAAAACTAAATTCAAAATGAGCGGTTTCGATTGGTCCTCATTTTTATGACGTCAATGAACGGAAAATTAAGAAAAGACTGCATGTACAGTACATGTTACAATTTTAGTCTGGTCGATCAGTGTATTGTAATTCAAGTAATGGGTGTTTTTGTATGGCTCCTGGTTGTTCTAACAGAGTAAAACAAAATGGTATTAGTTTTCATCGATTACCAATAAAGAATTCCACTAGGCTACAGAAACGGTTGAACAATATGAAGTTAAAAAATCCACCTAATTTGAAATACTGCTAGTTATGTAGTAGGCGTTTTACTGAAGATTGTTATGAACGAGACCTGAGATTGGAATTGCTAGGAATCAAAAAACAAGTTAGAGTAAAGAATGATGCAGTTCCAATTTTGTTTGATTTTTCCTTCTATGATATGTTAACTGGTAAAAATTAAAAAATAAAACGAACCAAAAATGTTAGAAAAATCAAAGCAAAGACAAATGAGGATAAAACAAAGAACAAAAGAAGTTTTTGCATAAGGTGAGTAACTTGTAGTTTTTTTACATTGACTGGCATATTTAGAGAACTATTTTGTGTTTCTTGCTCACAATTTCAATGCACTTGTCTGTCTTGTCATGACATATATGAATGCTGTCCAGCTAATTGGTTATAAATTTATATAAAATTTGAAGTTGCTGAACTTATAAGCAATCTGAAAATTTCTCTTATTTGTTTTCAAACTTACAGCCAGTTAAAGAAAACATTCATATTTTTTGAAACATTCAGTATATAATAAAAACTTGGAATATATTGGCACCAAAATATGAAATGACAAATCATGTGATATAAAAATTTTGTTTACTCAAGATTTAAAAATAAATTAAATTTTTATTTTATTCTAGATCCTCATATGTCATTGTACAGTTATAAAGTAGTCTCACACCGCAGTTTTTAACCATATGCATTTGTAATTAGGTATGGTTGCTCATACTATGTTGGCTGCCTTGGATAACGTATAGCAATACCAAGTTGGAGCAAGTGGAAGGTAAAAATAGTAAAAGTAGTTGGAAACTTCAATGGTCCCAACATAGCCAAATTTTCATGGTAAAGAAGCAATGTGTCCCAAAAAACTCCTCGCAAAAATCTGATTTCATGTACATGGATTCACCTCAATTTTAAAAGTAAAGTGCTAACTATTTTACAACCCTGGTGTAAATCAGCTGTGCTATAGGTAAAAAAAAAACAGTACAAAACGCTCAATCCCACTCACCCATTTTTACAGCACATTTGCTGCATACCTTTGCATCAAAAATTTTTAAAAACTAAAAATTATTTGCTGATAACATCTGCTTCTACCCCTACATGCTGTTACTGCAATAGACTGTGACCTCCTACAAGATTGGTCGATGGTAAACTTATTAGTGCTCCACATGTGGCAACCCAATGCAGGCTATTTCACAACTCTATTCATTTGATTTTATCTTTAAAAATATGTCGTTTTTTGCGTTTCACTATCATCTCGTGAATCCTGCGAATTGCATGACTATTGGGTCTCCATGAGCGGTTCCATGCCACGAAGAAGCCGTGTAACACATGGCAGTAAGGAAGGTGCTGGAACTATGCTAAGTACAGCAAATCGTTTGTTTCGATTAAAAGGTATTTATTCACCTTGGAATCGTATTTGAACCTATTTTTTGAAATACGTTTGTGATCAAATAAATTAAAGATTACCGCCCGTTATTGCTATTTTAATTTTTGTAGTTTTTTTGTTTTGTTTTCAATTTTTTAAATTATTATTATTTTTTTTTTGATTTTTAGAAATTCAGGACGTACACGTGCCTGCTTTGGCAAAGTAAACAATAGCTTGTGAACAGAAACCATCCAAGGTTGAAGCTGTGAAGCTTCACAAATACGTTTCCGCACTTGATATTTTTGTATGTCCAAAAATAAATATTTTTCATACTTTGAATTGTGTAATGTACCTTACTATTCAAAAGTAAAACATATCATTTCAATTATATATGTTCTGCTCAGGACAACGTTGAAGACGTGAAAAATTGAGCAATTGTTGAGCAACTCAATCTGCTATCGGAGATGCAAAGATATTGCTGTCCATTTAAACTTAATTTTTATCTATTAATAAATTTAGAACTGCTTGTTTAAACCTCCAACCAAATAAAAGTGCCGTCTCGTGTCTTGCCTAAGAACACAACAGCTTGACAAGCTTAGGAGTTAAGAAAAGACTCTGAAGATTGCAGACACGAGACACCCTCAAACCAACACGCCTACTCAAGTCATACTTCTGACTAAACTAATATTTAATACCTGATCTGATACGAAAGAATAGCAAGCAATGATGTTGACGAATTGACATGTTATTTAAAATACAATCTTTTATTTACTCTTGTCTAAAGACTGTCGGCATATTGGCTTGACAAAAACCTTTGTATCTTTCATCTTCTTTCGGAAGCCATTTTCTTATGATGATTACTGCACCAGCAGGTATAAGACTGAACATGAGCACCTCGGTATCCAGACATAGCTTGTTGAAACTCGGTGTGCTGGTAATGCAATTTACATTTATTAATTTTGTTTGGATTATTTCAACTTTGCAGCATTTGTTTCGAATTATTGGTGGTATAATATA
Organism: Diplosoma virens; assembly: GCA_963680785.1. Lineage (NCBI taxonomy): Eukaryota > Metazoa > Chordata > Ascidiacea > Aplousobranchia > Didemnidae > Diplosoma > Diplosoma virens. The sequence continues at coordinate 33,952 of CAVMFT010000204.1, forward strand.
ACAATGGTCGCAGGAACAGTGAAAATATTTTTCAATTACTTTTGGGAAATTATTCGACGTCATATCAAACTGTTGTCCTTGGTCTATTGTATTAAATTCTTTTGTGGATTCATATAAAATCCTTTCCTCCCCTTGCTTTCTATTTTTTCTTTTTACCAGATTTAGAACAGTGCTTTCGGTAGTTGATAGCAGCCGCAGCTGTAGTTATCACTAACAGCAATGGTTGTCTCAGTTGTTTTGCCATTCATTGACATCATCACTCGCGTGCGCCACCAATGGCGATTTTTTCTTTTTGGGATAATAAGAATTAAAAGAAACCTTTGAGTAAAAATCTTTTCAGGGTCGATTGTTAACTACTTAAAGAATATTTCAAACTCAACTTATATTTTGACTGGATTTTTCCTTTAAGCATATATTTAACACAAAAAACTCTAACGATTATAATTTCAGTTTAAAATAATTCAATGACGGAAAAAATGCTTTTAACAAAACTCAGATACTTTTCATAGTTGAAATTACATACTATAATGTGGTGTACATATTATTTGCAAAATTTGAAAACTAATTGAAAGTTGATAACTTATTAAAATTATAATATCATAAAGTATTACAAAAATTACCATGTGGATGAATCTAATCCAATCTTATAAATAATTTAGGTGTGAGAACTATATTTATAATCTACAGTAATCCCTCGTTACTCGCGGTTAATACGTATGTTTCAGGAACACCTGCGAAAGATGAAAATCCGCGAAATAGCGACAAAATATTTGTTATATTATTTACGTATAATTTGAACGTACATGAACCCTTCCCATACTGATATTAAACCACCCTCTATCTGTACACTAGCTTTTGCTACACTCTTATAGACTGTTTAAAACACTTTTGTATTAAAAAAAAGTTAATCTCTGTACGTACAAAACTCTGTTAGGTGAAGTGTACAGTACTGGTACCGCACACGTTTACAAAATATCAGTTGTTACACATCCTCTATATGTGCTAACATATTGCAAAGTCGAAAAAATTATTAAGTTCCTTTTGCTACATACAGTTTTAGTAACAACAATTGTAGAAAGAAGTGGGTATTTCCGCAAATTTACATTTACATATAATTTGAAGAACTAAATCTGAAAATTATTTTGGGATTGAATAATTTTCAACAAATAATTTTAATGTGGAAATTTTGATTAAGACTGTAATGTGAATATTGCTTTATGGTTAAATTTAATGCCATGAACAATTTTATAATAGTTTTTACGATATTAAACTGCAAGCTATTTTTTTGCAACAATTATATTTCAAATACGCATATTAGGATTCATTTGCACTAAGATCTACTTTTATGCTGAATCTCTCGTCGAGGCATCAACGTACAGTACTGTCATATGTAGCACATTTATTAAAATTATCCAAAACAAATAGATTAAGTTTTTAGTGTTCATTTGAATTAAACAGAAAAGATACTTCGTCTAGCTAACTTGGGTCAGTCTGACACCTTAATCAGACAATTCCATGCATTAAAGCTAGGCTTTTTCTTTGGTTACTTTTTTGAGATAAACACTTAAGATATCGGGATGGCTACAACTTTTACCGGAATCCGTTGTTGGTTTACAGTAAAAAGTTACTTTTCATACCAAAATTATACACAAATGAGTGATTAGTTATAGTGCGGCTAATTAAAAAAATTCTTCTTAACTTTATATGAGTTGGGCATGTGCTTTTTCAATTTACAGAATTCATATAAGCGAATAATTTTTAAAAATAAAAAATTTTCCTTTATTTAAATTAGTTTTTAATATTTATACAACGCAAAAAACAAAAAAAGTTAAATATTTTATTGCACAAATCTATCTGTGAGGCTCTAAAACAGTGGTTCTCAATCTATGTTTGGCAACTCTGTCAGATAAAGAACATACTTATTCAAACTTAAACATACTTTGTGACGATTTGCACGGCCATGGTTTATTTATAGAGACGCTTGGTGTAAGTCTGGAACAACAAAACTGACAAAGCGTTGTAAAATTTCTCTGTTAAAGAAAAGCATAAGAACGTTTTGCCGCGAAATTTTTATTTTTGTTTTACCCGTTTGCATGACGTTTTGCAATAAATTTTCTCGGCCCAGCTTCTGCTAATGTCTTTTAGTACTTTTGTTTATACCAATTTTGACTTTCATTTTTATTTTATATCATCGTGAAATATTACAGTAAAATATTGAATAATCCTATTATCAATTCATTTTGAGAATGCTTTTACTCAGGTTTAATTAACAAATTGCTTTATAATTATTTCGCGTTCTTTTTCTTTGTTACGTGGACTGATGCCAAATTAAAATTTTAATTCAAATTTAGTAAACCATATTTTAAAAAACAAACAAACTATAGCGCGAACAGTCATTATGGTAAAACGTAGCGAGTAAAACTTATTTAAAACTTAAAAAAATACTTAAATTAACCTACTTACAGTGAATGCATTAATTAAAGGGTTGCAATTGTCTGCTTATTTTTAAAATTTTTTCTATATCTTTTTTAAGTTCTAGATTAATTACAGTAGTGCTACGACAGTTGATTGAACAACAATTGATTGAACCACAGTTGATCAAAACGACATTTGATCGAAACGACACTTTATCGAACGACAGTTGATCGAAACAACATTTGTTTTAAACGACACTTGATCAAAATGATAGTTAATATAAAAAAGATTTACATGTGTATGTTTCTGCGATTAAAGAATCTCTTTGTTACGGTAAATTAGATTCATAAAAAGCAGAGGCTATCACTAAGAAGACAATTTGCTTTTATTTTCATAATTTTTTGTCAATGTCAAGGTCAGATATTTTTAACCAGGTTCCCGGGCAAAGAATTTTTGGGGGGGCAAGAAGTAGATATATTGTCATGGCTTTGTTTTGTTAGATGCGTATTGCTGCCATTTTTTTGCATTTTTTACAGTCAGTAATTTAGGGGGGCATTGTGTTATAGAACCATTCTTGCAGACCCATTGCAGAAATCAGAGACAAATGAAAAGAGACAATCTATTTTTTCAGAGATTACTATGTTTTTGGAAGAAAAATCGACAAAACCGGGACAAATTCAAAGTAAAGACCTTATTGAGATCATTATGTTTTTGGGACAAAAAATTGAAAAAATTATGACCGATTTAAAATTGTAAATTTTTTTTTCATTATTCGATAAAGTGTCGTTTCGATTAAATGTCGTTTTCATCAAGTTTTGTTTCGATCTAGTGTCGTTTCAATCAAATGTCGTTTCGATCAAGTGTCGTTCGATGTCGGGTCACGAACCACAGCATATAAAGACAAATCCAAAGTTTAAAGTATTTTATTTCTATAACGTAGGAGTTTTACAGTTACTGATTAATTTCTTAATAATAAAAAAAATTGTTTTGTATTTGTTTTATTTTAAAAGCTTTAAGAAAACAACCAAAATCTCATCGTAAATGTCTGAGATATAATAATGCCTGTAGTTGTGACAACATAAAATTTATTTTTGAGGCGTTTGAAATTAATTAATCGCCTAAAATTACGTAAGCTATTTGGTGCGTTTCGTTTTTTTAATAAAAGCTTAGACGTTATATGCAGTGATGGCCTCACAAAAAGGGGGCCCGGTACAAGAAAAATAAAGAGGGCCTCTATTTATGTTCCAAGGCAAAGCAATTTATAAAAAGATTCATTGTTATAGGGGCAGCCATTTTATTATTTTGTGCATTTAATTTTAATTACAAGCTGTAGTGTCCTGACGAGTCATTAGTTACTCAAAATCCTGAAAATTATTGAAAACAGCTTGTAGTTTGTTATTTTTGCAGTTTATCTATACAGCTTATTGGATTATTATTTAACAAATTATTGTTGCTTTTTTCTTCAACTGGATTATTCTTCAAGTTTTTTTAATTCAAAGAAAGACAAGGTAAGAAAATTTATTTTTTTATTTATCACCCCACCCCACCATTAAAACAACTAAGAAAAATTTGCTGCTTTTCAAAATCAAACTCGAAAATGATAAGAACGAATTCAATGTAAACAATTTTATCGATCTATTTTTGGAGCGCGGGCTATTTGAATCCTATTCTGGAAGAAATTTTTGGAATCGCCACTCACAATTATATTCTTAAAACCCATAACATAACCTTTAAAGAAACGACCCCCAAAACCACCATTAAAGACATTTACAAAAATTTCAAGGACCCCCAAGATATAACAACTAAAGATAAATTGGACTTCACCATTCAAGTTAACAGACTCCCAGGTTATAGATAATTAATAACTTTTAATCCAATGCCATTTGATGTTAATGTGGAAAATCTGAAAGAAATTACAAAAATCTGGGGAAACCTAAAGTATTTTGAATTTGGAAAACATAAAAAATGCCCTATTATTTACAACCCCTATTTCATTTATATCTTGAAAACTGCAATAGAAAAGCAATACCTGACTCTATAAACTTTAGAAATAGATACATAGCTGTTAATCTTGATGGAGAGCCTCCAAAATTACGATGCAACTACTGCAAAGGAACAGATCACCAAACTGATGAATGCCCTAAGAAATTCTCACAAAATAATTAAGTCAATGAAAATAGATTACTCAATAATCCAATGCACTTAAAACAAAAATATGCCTAATCCGTTACCTCCAACCCCAAAGCAATTGAAACTCCCTTCCTTCACCCATTGACATAATTAAAATTAACCCAAAAGAACATAGAAAAAAACCATCCAAAATTTTCCATTCCTAAATCAAGATATCATAAATCCAAATTGTGAAAAAGCTCAAAACTCTAAGCTCAATTCCATTTCCCTCAACATTAGCCAAGAGGAAGTAATTAAATCATTCGACAATGTACAATATGCAAAAATGCCTCAACTATCAAAAACAAAAGATGATGATTCCCAATCCCATGTACATCAAAAAACTCAGAAAATCAAAAAATAAAGCATTTTGGCTCACCTCAATCTTCAAGCTTTTCAATAGATTTAAAACCCAGAAAAAAAGAGCTAACTTAAAAGAAAAAAAAAATAATAATTTGTAATTTACTTTTAGCTTTTATGTTTATTTTTAATAGCCTTATGCTAACTTATAGTTATTGCTCCATATGAATATTAATTACAAATTGATGTTTAAAAGTGTGTTTTAAATATATGTGACTTTCCCTTTGCTCTTTATTAAGCGCACGATAGTCAAGGTAAGTTTATAAAGTTCTCTTTTTTTAATGTTTTTTTGTGTATATTGTGAATTATATTTTAAACCATTGCTTTCTTCGCTCCATTAATTTTAACAAAGACATAAATTACACCCAATTTCTTCGTCATACTAAAGCGAACAAAACAACTCCATATATGGCAATATTCTCAAGCACAAAATCGATGCACTTTTTAACGGTTTTTCTTATCGCACAATGACAAACTACGCACGTTCTTCACGCAAATTTTTCACTCGCATGTCTCTCACACGCACGGCTTTCACACGCACTTTCTTTCTACGCTAATATGACATGCGTTCGAATCCCACGTAGAACAAATAACAACTTTTTCCTTTTATTTTTTTTACACAAAATAAAATACATTTACTTAGATAATGCTTATAAAAATTGCTTCCTTAAGCATAAAAGAATTTAATAAATCCTTTGACAAACTTGCACAATTTATCATTCAACACAACATCCACATCACTTGTAAACAAGAAACACACACAATACAACAACAACAACAACTTTCACATTTCTCGCACCAACACAATTTCCTAGTTTACCACAACACTGATCACTCTTTAACACCACAAATCTCACACAGACAAAAAACCCTCACAATTATCAACACTAAACATACATACCAAGATACACACAAATAATCACATATCAATTAATTCTTCCCAACTATATTCAATCACTTTCCTTTACCTTAACCGATATGAACCATACCTTTGTAAATTGCTACCTCCCCTCCGGAAAAACATCTACCCAAACCTCGCAACGTATCAAAGCCATCAAAACTCTCACCGCCCTACCTCCACAAATTAGATTACAAAAATAACTACGTAATAATAGCTGGAGATTTTAATTTAGTTATAAATCCAATTGACAAAACAGGCCATTTCACACCCAAGACCAATGATAAATTTTATTCTAAATAATACTTTCTAACTTTGACCTTATCAACTCATACCGCTACTTATACATTTATTCCAAAACTTTCCCTTTTTTTCGTTCCAGTCCTCTATCCAGACTCGACCGTATTTATATTTCTTCATCCTCAATATCTAAAATAGCCTACTCTTCCTATTACAACATATCCTTTTCAGACTACAACAAAACTCCACTTCTCACCCTCAAAATACCTTCCAAAATAAATTTTAATTCTTCGCACTGGAAATTAAATAATTCTATTCTCGCTTTTCCTTTAATCCACCTCTACATCCTATCCTTCATTAACCCTATTCAGACTGGGCGTTTTGGAAATTTTGTACGACTGGGGGGGGGTTGAATGTGCCCGCGCTGTTTGTTTGTTTATATCTCAGCAATTTCTAACGATAGAATTGTCATTCAAGTTTGTATAGAAAGGAAATTTTATACTCTTTTAATATAGATACTTAAATGTTGCATTTAAACATTATTTGGTATTGAAAAAGCGAGTTTTCAAAGGGTAGTCAATTTTCGTAAATTGGATGAAAACGAGAGAGCGATTTAAGAGAATTAACAACTTCGGCTGTTTGTCGAAGGTCATTGAGTCGTAAAATTAGAAGTGCCACTTGACGAAGTTGTTACAGTTTACAGAGAAGGAAATTTTGGATCAGCAATTGTGCTAAAAGCTGGTTTTATTATTGTTTACATTCGATCTTTTTTATTTATTAGAATTTTTTTTAAATTATTCTTTTTTGTAAACAATTAAGAGCAATAAGCTTAATAACATAAAAAAAAGTTAAATCATTACACAAAAAATTATGTTTTTAGTTTTACGTCGCTAAAGACTCACTTTAATTATTTTCACTATAAAAGAATATTTCGAATTCACTAATTTAGTTAAAATTTATTGTTTTTGATTACATCAATTTTTTTTTGATTTTACAGAAATCATTATTATTTTGAATGTTTTTTCTTTTCTTTTACTACTTTTTTCTAAACAACCCTTTTGAATTCTGACCGGCGTTGTGAACGTATTAGAAATAGAGCTCTAAATAAAATATTTAGAGGTTTTTCAAAAAGAGTAATGCAAACTATATGGAATTTTGGACCGGTTACGCAATGTTGGCTCCTCACAAATACTACCAGCATCACGAAAACGCGACGCAAATTGCATATAAATTAATACAAATTTAAAAAATAATTTCGGTTTATTTGTTTGTATCTTTTGATTAAAAGTTATGTAGCTATTAGACTTTTGAATTTAATACAAGGTCAATTCTAGATTAAACTATAATCTTTTATATTCATCTTTACACTACGTAGCGTTTACACAAATTGCGAAAAATATTTACCGTGAATTTATCTATGCTTTTTGTTGGAGATTGATGTTATCTATACTCCGAGAAGCCCCGATAAAATTGACATATTATGGAAACCATACTAATTATCATATGTTGGAATAAAAATAATTGTTAAACTTTATTATTCAAAAAGGATTAAAATTTTAAGAACAAAAAACTAATGCTCTTTATCAAAAAATCTTTACATTTGTCAATTATTAAAATATCAACAAAATATTTTAACTTAGAAAAAGTTAGTGGGTTTTATTAATAAATGAAACGCTCAATTTCCCTTTTATATGTATTTTTTGGACAGCATTCAGCAAATTAAAAAGCTTACAAACAAATAATGAAAAACCGTTACGCAGCATTATTATAGAAATAACAATCAAAAAGTTTATCGTTGCGTTTATTGGATAAAAGCAGTCTTTACGTAAAAAGATGTTCTGCTTAGAAATTTAACGTTAATGACAATTATTACAAAATTGAAAGCAATGTCGTTGGCACACTACCTTTCCACAGTTTTGGCATTGACTATCGCGTGATTCTGTGACCATCGCGCGATCCTGTGATAGGGGTGTATAGCAAATCTATTGAACCAATCGTATTTTGTCGTACCAATTTCTGAGAGCCAATCACATTACCTTATCAGTTCACATAACAACAGGTCTACAATAATGTTTCTATCTTGCAAATTTTAAAAGGCGCTATCTGCCTCCAGTGTCCCCACTTCTAAACCATTGCCTTTTTCTGGAGGTCTTTACCGTGCTTTTAATAAAATTTTTCTCTAATACAATAAAATTTACGTTTATTGAAAATGTTTTTCAACAATAAAATTCTTTTTTTGAAATTTACCCGTTTTCTGACTTACTGTTATTTGCTGTGCCGCTCTTATCCAAACAGGAATTGCTGACTCCTTGTCTACATCGATATTTTACAATTTTTGTTGAATTTAATTTTATTCAAGACAATATAATTGTTAGAGACAGGTCTAAAGCAATGTTTTTGACTTCCAAATTTTAAAGGATACTATCTGCCTTCCGTTCCCCCTCTTTTGGAAAATATTGCTGGGCAGAAACAATAATTAACATTGATTCGCGCTTTTGGCTCCAAATTAAAAAATTCGTTGTCAAAATGTACGTACCGAAATGCTCCGATTTGTTATGTGTATTTTTATAATTTTTAATTAAAAAAATAAAAGGATCTGTACTTGTCCCTGCACTTTGGTGTGTAAAAGATATTGCATTGAGCCAAGATTATCTTAGGATCTTTATAACTTGTACATCAAAAGAAAATAGCCTATATAATCAATCCAGTATTTGACGCGCATCAATAAGTATGATTTCTTTTTGTACATTTGACCGCCAAAAATGTCAAAAAATATTTTTTTACAGCATATTCAAATAATATTGCTAGATTGCTTAAAAACATTGACTTAATATTGGTGAATTTGTCAAAAAATTCGTTCAAACAAATTAAATATTACAAAATTAACAAAGAAAAATAAATAAACAAAATACATTGAAACCTTTTTTAATAAAACCAAATCAAAGGCTTAGGATTTTTTCCAAATTTTTAGAAAATTTCACACGAAAAGAAATCATATAGCTTGTATAAAGCCGGTTTCTTTTTTTGATTTTTAGAATTATAAAAAATTGAGTGCATTGTTGATAAGATAGAAATATTTCGCTTTCCTGTGGTTTTTGGGTTTACAATAAAAGAATTGAGTTTGGTATTTTATTGAGGTTCGTTCCAAAAAACTTCATAGAAACCAATATCTTTATTACACACTTGCTTTATTTTATTTGTTATTTTTTTGCCCTTAGCTTGAATAGTTCCGACAGTAGTAATTATCCTTTTCACAAAGCATTACAGTATACCAAAGGTATTGAAGAGTATAATTAATCGTAAGATAAACATTTACGATAAAGCCAAATCAAGGGCTTGGAATTCTTTCGAATTTGTTAAAAAATTTTACACGAAAAGAAATCTAAATCTACAGTTACGGCTTTTACAACCAAAACAACTCCTCTGGGAAAATGAGATTGAAAGCGTTTTATTGCCTCGTAAAGTGTTTGAGTAAACATAGTTAGTGAACCGCTCAGTCTCAATTGTTTTGATAAACAGATTACACTTTGCCTTTTTTTCGCTTTTGGCTGCTTTTTTCTCACGTTTTATGAAATAGTCAAAAAACTAGTGACTAGGTGTCAACAAACTATTAATAACTCCAAAATTACTTCATCGATTTTTTCAAAAATTGCACCAACTTTGAGATGAATAAAAATCAGGAAAAGTCATAAAATTTGAAAAAATTCCTGCGAGTAATTTTTGAGTAGCACACAGTAATTTAACACCGCGGGCACAATCAGCCCCCCCCCAGTCTTAATAGGGTTAAAAACCTCTCCAAACCCCTTAACTCCATCCAACAACCTCTAAAATGATGGGATCAAATTAAACTAAAAATGCACTGCCTGGAGTAGACATCACAGCCAGCATCTGATCCAGGCAGTGCAGCAGTCTGGGGTAGTAAAAGGATAAACCCTCGGCCCCAGTCCTGTTTGTGTCTGGCCTGTAGTGGATACCCTTCAAACGACGACGAAACTAAAAATCAAACACCGACTAATCCTTTATTCCAAAACACAACACAATAAGAATTAAAAACAACAAATCATATTACAGAATAAATTAAACAGCGCAAAACAATTAGAACAACAAAAAGAAACTTCCATTATCTCGCACAAACTAAAACAAATGCAACAAAACAAAGTAATAGGAACACAAATTAGATCTTGCCTACCCCCTATGACAAGTATTGATAACCCATCCCCTCTAGCCTCTGTTATCAAAAACTTAAACCAATCCAAATCCCTACTACCTACTGATTTAAACACCTCTTCTTCTACCTCAACAATACAAAATAAATTGAATAACTTTTCCTCCGACCTATCTTTCTTTAAAAACCTGTGAAACCCTACAACTACTCTTCCTGATTTCTTCACTTTTTTTGATGATGTCATACAAACCCTCCCTCGCTCCCCTTAATTATCCATAATGAAATTCGCGCAGCCATTCATAATTTTAATTAAAACTCTGCTCCCGGCCTTAATGGTTTCACCCCAAGCCTTTACATTTCTTTCCCTTCATTAATTCTGTTAAAGACTAGCGCCCTAAATCTCTTTCAAACACTGACAATAAAATCCTATTTACAATAATTTCTTCTAGACTCAAACGTATTCTATTATAAATTTTTTCATTTTTCTAGAACAATCTGGTCTCCCAAACAGAAAGAACTTCATTAACCACCTAAACATCCTTTCTGCTATTAACTATACAAATAACTTCATCCGTCCATTAAATATATTCAAATGACTTTTATAAAGCCTTCGATACCATATCTCACAAATTTATTCTTTCTACTACCTCTAAATTAGAAATTCCAGTTACTCTTCTGAACTGGATTCAAATTTTTTTTCTGACTTAATAGCCCAACTCAACCTCAACAGCTTTCTTTCCGGTCCTATTTCTGTTAAGTGTGGCACACGCCAAGGTTGCCCACTTAGTATGTTCTTATTTCTCATTGGCATTGAACCACTTACCAAAAAAATACTAGCTTCATCTAAAATCCAAGGAATTTCCGTTGGTACCTCTTCACTCAAAGTCAGTCATTATGCCGATAATCTGACTTTCTTTATATCATCCCCTCAATCCTTTTCTGTAATTCGTGAAATTATCAAAGAATTTTTCTTCTATTCTGGTCTTAAAATCAATCAATCCAAAACCTCTATTATTTCTAATTCCCCAACATTACTATATTCCTTTCCCCAAATTAAAACTCTTACTTCCACTAAAATTTTTGAAATAACGTTTTATTTCATAAAGACGATCTTTCAAAAAACTGGGATGACCTAATCCGTTCACTCCCTCAATCTTCACTTGCTACCCTAAACCCTAAAGATTCCCTATTCTCAATGACCATTTCTATAAATCAACACTTTCTACCCAAAATCCTTTTTCTCTCTAGAATCATTCTTTCAACCCCAAAACAAATCAAAACATTAACTACTCTTTTCTTCAAATTCTTATGAAACTTCTCCCCCTTTGAATCTATTAAAAAATCTACCCTCTTCTTACCCAAATCCGACGGTGGTATTGCCCTTCCAAACATCGGACTTAAAACCTCCACAGCCTTCTTATGGAAACTTATTGTTCTTCTTAAATCCCCCAATCCCCAAACCTATTTTTGGATGCTTTATGAATCTATAATATTGGCACAAAAATCTTACCTTTAAAATCCGAACTTTATTCCAAGTCCAACCCCACCGTCCTAAACCAAACCCTATATGGACCAAAACCCTCTCTCTCTAGCCAAAGTCTCTATTCCTCCAGAAACCATTGACAATCTAACTTTTAAATCCCTATACCAAATCCTTCTCAAACCTGTTCCACACCCTACCCCGATATCAAACACCACTACCCCACATACATGGCTACGACTTACACTTCTCTCTTTTCAAACTTTGAAAAGGAAATATCCTTCAGGACAGCTTATAAACGCTATACCTAGGGATGTTTCTTTTCTAACCACAACTTTAAACCTCGTAATCCTAATGACTTTCTTTGTAAAATTTGTCTCTCTCCTTTCGATGATCCTCACCATCTTTTCTTTCACTGTCATTTCACCCAATAACTAATTTCAGACCTAGAACCCCTCCTCACTTCTGCACTTAAAAACCCACTACCCTAACTCAAGACATTCTTCTTTTTAATTACACCAATGCAATAGGTACACCACATATTATAACGACTAAATTAGCCTTATTAATTTGACTTTCTATGTACAACCTAAGAAACTACAACTCTCTCCTGAATTCACCCTTTCCTAAATCCCTTCTTATCGAAGAAAAATAAAAAATCAAAACAAAATTTAAAACCTTTCTTGATGAACACTTTCCAGATAATATAAAGTAAATATGGTTTTGCCTTTTACTCAATTTATTGTTTCACATTTATCGCTTACAGTTTAACTTCATCGCACAATTAATCGACAAGTAAATCCTTTGACATACCATGACTGTCATCTTGAACAACTGCAAAGCCGTTTGTCTTTCTTTTTTAATAATTATTTTAAATTTACTTCATATTTGTTTATTATTATTCATCCCTCAATTTGTGTTCATTATACTTTTGTTTTATTGAAATATACATCCAAATGTGTCCTCTATTTTTTGCGAATATTTTGTATACTGAAATATTTCTATTGTTTTTTTATCTCGTGTTGTGTTGTTGTATTGTTTTGCTGATTATTGCTTGTAATTGTTTTTTTTGTAAATGTAAATTTTATACTCGTATACTGTTTGTACGTATTTGTATTGTGAACTATATTTTGTGCCTCATTTCTTGTGTCATCATTTCGCTATTGTTTGTCTTGACGTGTTTCGAAATGTATCCTGTAATCACCAAACTATTGTTTATTTCATTGCTTATCAACTTGTTGTATTATTTTTTTTCAAAATGCACTTTACAATTTGTCACATCATATTTGTTTCTTTTCACTTTTGTGTACTGTAGCATAATCGTTGTAAATTGTGATTTAGGTTCATCTCATAGCGTTTCATTTCGTAATTTTTTGCAACGATGCCTTTAATGTACCATATAAACACCAATTTTGTGCTATTTCAATGTATACTCGTTTTTCTTTCTTTTAAGCAACTTTTCTTCTGTAAATGTAAACTGTAACCACTACTTTTTTGCTCATTTCTTTTTTTGTTGTATTTCTTATGGCTTATCCTATCTGAATAAGTGTAATAATTCTATCTGTTTTTAATTGTAATTTTTGCGTGTGCTTATAACTATCAATAAAATTTAAAAAAAGAAAAAAAAAAAGTTTTTGTTTACATCTATTTTATATCTGAGCAAAGCAGCTTTCGTTTGTTGGTATTAAGCTAAATTAATTTGCGCAATGCGTTTATGAGTATGCAATCAGGGTTTTATGTTATGTGTTACAAAAAAATAGGGTATCTATTGTCAGTGTGAGTTCATTAAAACTGCACTGTAAAAACAATTACTGTTTTAAGATAAAGTTATAAAACTGCACTGAAATTTACCACTATTTACTCAATTAAGTTTAGATAAAAATGAAATTATTATTGCACGACGACTATGCAAAGTTTGGTGTTCTGAGAAGCGCCAAAAATTTTGACTAAAACTTAGTGAAGAGCAAAAAAGACTCTAAACACTACAATTTGGCCGCGGAGTTTAATTATTTGACCTGCAAACACTTTTAAACTTTGGCCCAAAAAGATTAAACGTTCCTGATGCAAATCATTTTTCCATCTCCACTTTGCAATAAACAAGGTTTTTACTTTTTGAATAGACGTTTGGTGGTACAGAATTTGAAGATTGCGGGAAGTAAAAAATTTTTCTTCTAAAAGCTTTTCATCTGACACTCTTCAGGGGAAATCGTGAGAATAAAGCAGAATTGAAACCGAACTGAGTTATAAAGGAAAAAGCAGAGTTCTCATTGGCTAAAAGAAGTTTATACCAATGAGAGAAAAGATTAAAAAATTTTCAAAGAGTAGAAGAATTCTTTTTGTTTACACAGAAAGGGATTGAGAGATTTAATGAAAGTTGCTTTAAGAGCAGAAAGCTGAAAAGAAGAGCGACCTTGAGCGAAAATAGAAAATATTTTTGTTGTAGTGAAGAGCGCATTGAGCGTTGTTAAGAAGATATTGACCAATGGCGGATTCGTGAAATTGTTGTGGGCGTATGTTGGCCTTGTAAGAGCGGGAAAGACTTGGAGGTTGTGCGAGGCAGGAGGATTGGCAATGGATCTAGGAACGTGTTGTTTAATTCGCTCTTCTAGATGTTGAGACGTGCAACCAACGTACCGACTATCGCAGTGGCACACAAACTGGTAAATAACGTTGCTGTGATGGTGGGAAGGTAACACGTCTTTCTTAATTGCTGGTAAGAGCTGTCGGGTGTTAAAAATAACACGTGGTTTGACGGAGAAGAAGCAGCGTTTCACAGCAGACGTAATCTGCTTTTCGAACTTTATCGAGACATTTCCAATCCATGGAATATGTATGTAGACAGGGTATTTTTCTACTCTGTGAACCGGGTTAAAATTAAGTTGTTGAAGTTTTCGTTTGAAAGCCAAATTGATTGCATGTTCCGGGTAGCCATTTTCTATATGATGAACAGTGGTCTTTAAACCGTTTATAGAAAGCTTTAAAACATGCTCGTGTTTACAATTTTTTGAGTTCTTTATGATCTTTTTTCTTCTAAAGAATCTTGGATATTTGTTTGATAATAACGCTAAAACTAATTTACGTTCAAAGTCAGAAATTGCTGATCCGAAGAAAAAAAAAATCCGCTCCAAAAAAAAGCATGTATTTTAGCACAAGGTTTTTGACCGAAACGCGGAATTTGTATTCAGCCCATCAATGCCATAAAATATAATCTTAGAAATAACAATATTTAAATTTAATAAAAAAAGACGAAAAATTAATTACAGAGTTATAATGTTAAGATTAGAATTTTGAATGATGTGTGACACCCTAATTAGTTAATAGTTATTGTCGTTTGCAACACTCCAGTAAAAAAACACTGTAACTTCTAATCTAACTAAACAAAACTAGCAATATTACTTTCCAATGAAATTAAACCACCTACTGTTATTTAGTTTAACACCGGGGAGTACAATCTTTTTTTAGTGCTGTCCAAATTATTGTATTAATTTTAACAAACGGCCGCCAATGATTTACAATAAATAAACAAAATTATGCATTGTACATGTAAAATTAATTTTATAAATGTCGTTTACTCCAAGAAATATGTAAAAAACCAAATGATGCGTTTTATGACGAATCTTTTTTCCAGAATTTGTAAAAACATTGTATTAATGATTATTTCGGTCTTGCATACTACACACTTAAACTGGCTGAAGTAGTCAACCCAGTTTGCTATTTTCAGAATAGCTGTTTAAAAATTGTATAGTGATATAGAAATCCATATTGGTGCAAAAAGTAAACCCAAAAAGCATGGTTATAATATGATATAATATGCTATATGCAAAAAAAAATATTTAATTAGGTTAAACTCATCGTGAGTTAAGTTATTGTCGAAGGCCGCATGTGGCCGTATGGCAACAGATTGTGAACCCTTGGATTCGAACTTTGAACTAGCCGCGTTTTCTTAATTTAATTGATTAAATTGACAGACAACAAACAAACATTACAAACTAAGCATAAAATCAAGCGTTGACTGGATTTAGATTTTCTTTTTTTTGACTGTGTCACACACCATTTGCAATACAATCCTAACCGCATAAATCTATAGTTAATTTTCTTTTTCAGTAGTTTTAAATTTTAGTACATCGTAATCGTTTTCATCTCAATTGTGATTGCGTAATCGGTAAACTGCCACTTAATTTAATTTAATTAACTTATTTGCAAATTGTTTTTGTTCGTTTTAATTCTAAGCACATTTGTGTCTTTTCTCTTTTATCTCAAACGCTCTTTTGTTCTTAGGATTGTTTTATTTAATTCGACGTCATGTAATCATTTTTCGTATTGTCTCTGATAGGTTTTCTAAACCGTGACCTTAATTTAATCGCTTTTCAGACAAAATCCACGTTATCCCAGAAAATTCGCTTATAGCCTGGCGTCACGTGACCTGATCTCGTATAAGCGTGCGTTTTATTTTCATTTTATTCCAGATTTTACGTAAAATTCCAGTTAGCGACTTGAGTTGTTGCATTGCAGTATGCCGTTCGAGTTTGTGTGGCTGTGTTACAGAGAGATAGAATTGTTAAGTTTGTGTACCGGAAAAATATATTGAGATTAAGAAAGCAGCCAAAAAGACTATCCCAAGCCGGTATCGAAATAACTATGTTCCGTATTGATGTGCACAGTGTGAATATCTCTATGAAACTTTCCTGCAGTCTCATCAGGGAGACAACTCGAGTTTGGCTGATACAACTCTGCTTGCCAAGCTTGACAGAAAGCGGAGGAATTGATGTTCTGAGGCAGTTCGGAGCATTGACTTCTAACACTTTAGTCAAAAAGCATGGAATATTTTGAACAACCTTACTGGTAGGTCACGAAACTCTCCTCATCACTCTCCTGTTTCAGCCGATGCTATTGCATCTCAGCTGGTTAGAAATGGGAAATATGAGGCTGCTGATTGCAAGTCTTCACGACTTGTCTCTCAAGAAGTGTCTGACCTTTGGAGGGCCACAACACCAGATCCAGTAAATATCTCTGGCACTTTTTCACAGAAAGAATTTACTGGTGCCTTCCAACAGTTAAAACCAGGTAAAGCTCCGGGACCTGATTCCATCTGCCCAGAGCTTATAATCCATGCTGGAGCTGCTTTGAAATCCTGGTTACGTGACTTCCTTTTTTCCTGCTTGCGCCGACTCAAAACTTCCAAGATTTGGAGAAGAGCTCTTGTAGTCGCGATCCCAAAACCAGCGATACCCCGTGGGGGACCCAAAGAGTTATCAACCAATATCTCTGCTATGTGTCCCCTACAAGATCCTCGAGAGACTTATCTACGTTGAGTCATTAATCGATCCACTGCTCCCTAAAGAGCAGGCTGGGTTCCGACTCGGGAAGTCAACCGTACATCAAGTTGTTCTGCTAACCCACAACCATTGAGGATTTTTTTGAGGCTAAAAAGAAGGCCCGTGGTGCAGTATTTGTTGGTCTGACCGCTGTTTATGACACTGTCTGGCACTGTGGCCATACCTGCAAGCTGCTGAGACTACTTCCGGATAAGCACATGGTCAGAATGATTATGGAGCTTGTCTGAAATCGGAGTTTCACCCTTAGTACGCGTGACAGCAAGCAAAGCAGGCTACGCCGTCTTAAAAACAGCGTTCCTCAGGGATTGGTATTGGCTCCCCTCCTATTTAACATCTATACGTACAATCTTCCTTCCATGATTTCCAGAAAATTTGCTTATGCTGAGGATTTAGCATTGCTGCACTCTTCCGGAAATTGGAAGGACTTGGAGGGGACTTTGCCAAAACATGTTTATACTTTCAGCGGAGGTTGAAGCTCAGTCACATTAAGACGGTGATGGCAGCCTTTCACTTAAAAAACCAAGAGGCCAAGCGTGAGCTAAAAGTCTACAACAACGGTAGACTTTTACCGTTCTTACCAACCCCTACTTATCTTGAGGTAAAACTGGACAAATCGCTGACGTTTTGTCACCATTTAGTGGCATTACGCAAAAAACTATCCTCGCGCGTCACACTACTGAGGCGACTCGTGAGCTCGGGATGGGGTGCTGGTGCTAAAACACTACGCATAGCCACCTTATCTCTAGTCTCCTCAACAGCTGAGTACTGCGCGCCAGTCTGGTGCCGCAGTGCTCACACTCGCCTTATCGACAATGTTTTGAACGACGCCTTGCGCATAGTTACTGATTGCTTGCGTCCCACTCCAACGGACCACCTACCTGTACTCTCAGGCATCCAGCCAGCTGAGCTTGGCCAAATGGGAGCGACACTCTCCTTGGCTCATCGTGGATCTCTGTACCCTGATCATATCTTGTATGGTCTTTTAAGTGGGTCCTCAGATACTTGCCAAGCGAGACTAAGATCCAGACACCTGTTTGTGCCAGCTGCGCGGAGTCTTTTGGACAACCTTGCCAGACTTGGCATCCGCGCCTCTGAATGAACAAATCACAAATGAAAAGCGGAGTACTGCGAAAATGCTTCCAGGCTTCATGCTTTTGTGCCCGAGACCGGTGCCAGGCCTGTTGGGATGGGCTTACCCCGAGCAGCTTGGGTTAAGCTCAACCGCCTGCGGACTGGTTTTGGGCAATTCCATTCGTCCATGAACAAATGGGGTCTCGTTCCTTCACCGAATTGCGAGTGTGGCGCCCCTGAATAAACCGCAGACCATGTACTAACAGCATTCCCTATACATCATCATCATCATCATCATCATCATCATTTTTATTTTTGTCACACTTCATACAACAATTAAACAAAACTAAAATAACAATAAAAATAATATAATAATAATAATAATAATAATAATAATAATAATAATAATAATAACAATTTCGCAGAAAAAAAAAAAAACGAAGGTGACAGAGAAGATGCGAATAGACCTCACGGTCATCTAGTCAAACAACCACCCAATGTCAGACAATTTAAAAAAAAGAAAAAAAAAGAAAAGAAGAAAAAAAAGCATAGTTATATTCTTTTGTTCTTTGAATCATCATGTGTTTTTATTTAAAGAATTGTCAGATTTACCGTTTTGTTTAGTAAAGTGAAAGAAGATATTTCTTGTATTTATTTTTGAATATATTATAAGTGGATTTTTTTATTTCTTTTGGTATAAGATTCCAAATTTTGACTCCCTGGTATTTTATACACCATTGTAATCTGTTATTACGATATCTAGGAATGTATAAATTATCCTGTTCCGCTGATAGTCTTGTGCTTCGGTTTGATACTTGATGGATTTTTTGGAAGAAATTAAAGAATGGGGAGGGAGCTAATGTTTTGTTAAAGTTGAACATAAATTTGGCAATTTTATATTTATAAACATCTTTAATTTGCAAAATATTCAATTGTGCATAAGTGGTTTAGCAGGGCTTCGATATGGCGCATTACAAATAGCTTTAAGTGCTTTGTTTTGCAGTTTTTGTAGTTTTTGAAGGTAAGATGGATATGTTGAGCCCCAAATAGAAATTCCATAATTCAAGTGTGAATGGACAAGAGTATAATATAATTGTAATAAATTTTGCTTAAGTAGAATTGTTTTTAGTTTAGTTAATATTTTTACAGAACGGGCAATTTTGCATTCAAGTACTTTAATGTGTTCATAAAAATTAATTTTATTATCAATAATTACTCCTAAATATTTGGCGCTTTTAACTGAGTAAATTTGGAAACTATCATAACTAACTGTGAGCTGCTCAGTGAAATCATGGATTAAATTGGGAGAAATAACTAAAACATTAGATTTAGACGGATTAACTGTAAATTTATTTGCGCAACACCATATGTTTAAGTTTTTCAATTCTTTATTAATTATACCTTGAAGGATAAGTGGATTAGATTCCTGGAATATGAGACAGATATCATCAGCAAATAATCTAGGTGTGCAGTCAACAGCATTTTGTAAGTCGTTTACGTATATGAGAAAAAGTAACGGACCAAGGGAGGATCCTTGAGGTACACCATATTTTATGTCCTTAAGTTCAGAATGATGTTGGTTAAAGTTGACGAATTGTTTCCGGTAAGTTAAGTATGAACTTAGTAACTTAAATGCTATTCCCCGAATGCCATAATGGGCCAACTTGTTTAATAAGATTTTATGACAGACGGTGTCGAAGGCTTTTTTTTAAATCTATAAGAACAAGACCTGTATGAAGATTAAGATTAATAATATCATAGGCAGCAGTGACCAGATCAAGCATTGCATGTGACGTGGAAATTTTACTTTGAAAACCAAATTGATGGGGATAGATAACTTTATGTTTAATGAAGAAGGTCATTAGTCTGTTATACGAGGTATATCATTTTTTCAATTATTTTAGAAAAGCAAGTCAGTATTGATATCGGACGACAGTTGTATGTCTCTTCTTTGCAACCATTTTTAAAAATTGGCACAACTTTTGCTATTTTGCAATTGCGAGGGAACACTCCATTATTAAAAATAAAATTTGTAAAATATTTAAGATGTGGAGTAATTACGTACCTTGAAACTTTAAGGAAGTAAGCTGGAGTGCTATTGTGCCCAAGCACCTTGTTTTCATTTAATGATAAAATTAGATTAAGTATTTCGTTTGACGTTGGAGGTTCGAGGTAAATTGAGGAAGAGATTGTATTAGTTAAATATTCGTAAAAAGGCTTATTTGTCTTTTTTTAATTTTTTCAGCCAAGTTGGAACCAATTGAGCAAAAAAAGTTATTAAATTCGTTTACGATAATTTTAGGGTCCTCCGTAATTATATCATTTATTCGAAGCGAATTAGTTAATTGTCGATTTGGAGTAATTGGTAGTATAGATTTAATAATATCCCAAGTTTTACGGGCATTATTTTTATTTTTTTTAAGTTTATTTTGAAAGTATAATTTTTTTGATAAAGTTTTAATTTTTGTTAATTTGTTGGAGTAGGTTCGAAAGTAAATTTTTTCCGCATCACTGCCATTTATGAACAGAGTCCGGAGGATAAGAATTTTTTTTTTGAATAGAAGTTAAAATACCTTTAGTAATCCACGGTTTTTTTACTAATTTTTGCTGTTTACGACTTAGTCGTTTCAACGGCGCATGTTTATCTATCATATATGAAATACAGGCGACAAAATTGTCAAATGCGGAGTCAAAATTTTCAAATTGTAATGGATTGCTCTCACAAACAATTTTGGTCAGGGAGTTATTCAATTCAATACAAAAGGAATCTGGGCAAAAATTTTTCTTATCTCTATAGTATAGTATGGTATTCGTACGAGCATTAGTAGTTTTGAACTTTCTAATGTTACATAAAAGAGGATAATGATCAGTCATGTCATTTAAAATTATTAATGGTGAAATAGTGTGAGCTACGTCATTTGTAATAACGTGATCGATGAGTGTCGCCGAGTTAGCTGTAATTCTTGTAGGTTGAGTAATAATTAAATAGGCTCCATTACATGCTATGGCATTAATGTAATTTTTTGCTTGTACGGATAGGTTATTTCCATAGATGTTAATATTGATGTCACCTAATATATAAAACGTTTTTTTTCGTAAGTTAATTTTTCTAAACAGTTCGAAAAATCTTCAACAAACTTATCAGTTGCTTGACTAGGGTGCCTATAGATAGTTGTAATTGTAAGTTTTTTTATTCGTGTTTGGTTGGTACAATGTTAGCCACAATGATTCACATCCATGCCTGTAAGTGTATATTTTGTTCTTGTGTAATTTTCAAGTCATTTCTGACGTACATGGCTACGCCCCCTGCATTACCAACTGGGTCAACATTAACAAAAGAATAGCCAGACAAGTTTATGTTAACAAGAGGTTGTTTTTTTATACGTGATTCCGAAAGGCACAAGACATCAGGAGTAAACGGTAGACATACTAAGAAATTGTACAATTTATCAAAATTTTTGTTTAACGATCTTATATTTAGGTGTATAATACTCAAAGAGTCGTTATCATTCATATTAATTTGGTTGGTTTTGGAAATATCGAAATAATGGCATTTTAAAATATTGGTAGAGAACGATTCGTAAATTTTATCACACAATTCTTCAGTCTCACTAACAGTTAAATGTTGTTCAGCTGCTTGACTCGTGTTCCCGAGCCCTGACAAATCCCTGTCACACGAATCGTCCAGCGCCATTAGAACAATGCAAAAGAATTCGAAAAAAGAGCGAATCGAGTTTGCTACTACGATTGATTTATAAGATAAATATAAAGTAAACAATTATTATTCAAATTTAAAGCAGTTGAGACAACAATCATCAAAAGGTGCAAGCAACAAAAGTTTAGATTATGATAATGCTTGCTTAACAAAATTGAAACTAGTAATCATTAATATATAATGATAAAAGCCGTTATTATCATAGCACATAGATTTTTTTTAAACGAAGGCAAGAATGACAAATAAACACCAAAACATTACTCAAACAGTTATTGATTAATAGATTCTGCAGTATGTTTAACATCTTTTATGTACAAACAATAAATGCCATCAACAATGGCCCACTTAGTTGGTTCTTTTTTATTTTTTACCTCTTTGAATAAAGGTAAAAGTTTTTTTTTTGGTGATATAATACATGAGGTAAATGTTCTGTAATATAAACAGATTTACTAGTCTTTTCGTTGGAGCTAAGAGAATGACCTGAATCTTGCATATAGTGGTTTTTTAGTTTACTTGCAGCTTTGAAGATTAATCTTTTATCAAATGCATTGGCCAGTTTAAGAATAATTGGTCTTGTAACTTTTTGTCCCTCTTTAAAGATAGATCGCTGCGGGAGACGATGACAATCAACGAGAGAGAGTGAGTTTAGATCTATCTCTAGTCCTTCAGCAAAAAATTTTGTTAATACTGTCTTTGTTTGGGCTGTAGTTTCCCAAGCTTCTTTCGATTTGTCCAGACCATGCATTAGTATATTTAACCTTTTGCTATATAATTCACGCAATAACTCTTCTTTTTTTATTAATTTTTAAAGTTTGTTCAATTTGTTTGACCCTGTTCTCCAGTTTTATAAGATCGTCTTGGGTTGGTATATGCTTGACTTTATTATCTAATTTTTCAATTCTTTTGTTTAAGGTGCTCTCGATCTGATTGAGTCGACTTTCAAAATTATCAATTTTGTTTTCAATTCTTTCAATTCTTGTCGACATCTTGTTAATAGTTGCTAATATAGTATTTATTTTATTTTCTATACCTGACATTTAAAATTTTCTTATTGTAATCTCAATTGTTGGTTAATTTTGAGGCGCTCTAGAAATTTGCTTTCTGAAGTCAATGTAATCACTCAACTCGCGCTTTTTTTTTTAAGCTCTGAAATACATCCGTTCACATAGCTTGCAACAGCGGGCACCACATGGAGCACGAGGTCGGACGGTTTTGGATGACAAAACCCGATGCTGGCTTAACAACATTACTGCCAGCATCTGATTCAGGCAGTGCAGCGGTCTGGGGTAGTAATAGGATAAATCCTCGGCCCCAGTCTTGTTTGTGTCTGATCTGGAGTGGATACTTTTTCAAACGACGACGACCCATTTTGGAATATGAAAACACAATATAGAGCACTATCAAATCAAAGACTAAAATCAAGGAACTGCAAACTATTTAAAACGCAGCTTTGAAAATTGCTACTGGCTGCATATGACATACAAACACATAAGGGTTAAGAGATGGCTATTCCAAAATACCCTTGGAGGAGAGGCAACAACAACAAGGCCATTCTCTTTGCTTTCATGGCGGGGTCAAGCGACGCATTTTTGAGATTTACACGCTTTTAAGTTGAAATCATGATCAAAGCGCCAACTAACGGTTGCACTATGAACATTTACGAGTATTTACTTTTACTCGTATGCCTTTGAAAAGCATGCAATATCACGCGTTTTTTCGTGCAGGAACTAGTTTGAGACCGAACGGCTATTTGCCGAATCCAGTTTTTATTACGAGAGCTTGGTTTCTTGGCCTTCCAATCCTTTTCTTGTCATGGTAAAGTCAAACATTTTGAACAGGCAATTGCTTGATAAACACCCATTTTGTTACAGTAGACTTTTTTTGCAAATCTTCTTTTGAGAAAAACCTTCCTTATGCAAAATTACAATTTAGGCTCTCCTAGTTTCGAACAAACTGGCTTTTTTGCCAATTTTGTGCTCTCAAAAACAATGAATATATTGAAGAAACAACTCAAATATTCTTTAACCAAGCACGCATTGAGTATTGTATGCTAAACACATGCTATTGATGCTAAATTTGATAGCTGTGAGCAAAGAGCAAGGTGAACATTTTCACCAAGACATCCAAGTAATGGAAAAGAGGTATCAAGGAAGATGGGATGAGGCCACAATGAGAGATTATGTATGGACCTTGGTTCGAGATGACAAAAAAATGCACAAACGGAGTTGCCGTTCAAGTGTCCACTTTTGATTAAGTGTTTGTTTCCTGTATAGGCTATACTATTCAACGTGTGTTGTAGGTTTGATTTACTGCACGTGTACTACAAATGTTTCTCTGCTAACCTTTTACGGTTTTTCCAATGGTACTCACATGCTAGGTTGCGTTGCTACCAATAACAGTTGCAGTAAATGTAAACACATCCCAGGAAAAATGCCACATTTCCGAACAACATATATCTGCAAATTACGTAAAAACAGCCGATACAACAAAAAAACTAAGGTCATTTTCTGGCTGAGCGCAACAAAAAACATAAATCAACATAAAAAATCCAAAAAAAAAATTGTTACCCAGTTCTATGAATGTGTTAATTATGCCTCCAGAGTAAAAATATAAAACTTATTTTTGAGGCGTTTAAAATTAATTAGTTAGCTAAAATTATGTAAGCTATTCTGTACTTTTCATTTTTTTAAAAAAAATTTAGACATTATATGTTGATTATATTCGGTCAATGCTATATATAAGGTTCTAATAAGCTTGTTAAAAGAGATTCGATATTACTGCTTTCGACTAGCTAGTTAGGACATTTAAATTTGTAACTTAGTTTGCTCTACGTACAAAGTATCAGTGATGTGCGATGACGTTTGAAGCTGGTAATGCAATTGTTATGCCTATGCATTGAATGTATTAAGAAATTGTAAAATGGCTTCAACGCAAATGGTAATGATCCTTTTTGATATCTGTCGCCATTTTTTAAATTCTACTAGTGTAGTCATCTCATCATTACCTATGCTATATTAACTCCTCCTCAGTATTTTTTTAAGGCGATTTATGGTGACAAAACAACTTCGTAAATTTTCACTGCGTCACCATAAAATTTCACTTTTTCAATTAATGGCTTCCTTAAAATATTGGTATGCATGTTCTACAAAAAAATTATTTTGATGATCTGAAAATTATCGTTTTTGGAAATTGGCGTTTTTTGACGCGACTACTTGTGGTTAGGGGAATCCCTCTTTTACATTTGGGGAAAGCCCCAACTTCACGATAGTGGCAGTTAATGAAAGTTGGATAACTGCCTGTTAATGAAATGTTAGCAGTTAGTTGCCACATTCAGGGTGGCAGTTGACATCACTACTCACTAGTTTTAAGAAGTGCTGTTCGGAATGGAGCAGTTGGTAAATAATTTCTAAGCAGTACAAGTGTGATGTCACAATAGAAATTTTGTAATACTAAATGACCATTTAAGATTAATTCTTGTCAAATGAGTTTGGCTGTTGCTTAAATAAATGCAAGTGCAAAATTACGAGGATTTACGTAAACCATTCGTCTTAGTTTTTTCCGTAGCATTGCACTAAATTTTATAACACTTTTCTAAATTTCAGAATATGTCTTCACAAAAACGTAAAGCTAGCCATCCAGATATAGAACAATACTTTTGTAGTAAGGCTAAAGAAGATGTAAGTGTTGTTAGCCAGCCAAAAAAAGCAAACATCTGTAGCAGTAGCTGGAAAAATAATTTTTCAGCAGTGCAGGAAGAACAGCATTCAACAGTTTCAGAAGTCAATGATTCAAAGAAAAGCATTCAGTTGTCTGTTTCAGCTAGCGGTCAGTCAAAAAAAGCATTTATCAATGTTACTTTTCAACATGGATTAAGCTAAAAGGGTTCGATGAATCACTAAACATGAACGTGTTCACTCTGCATGCTGATGGAGGCATAATATGGTTGTTATGCTCTAAACATCCAGTAGTTAACACAGGCCGAGGAAAGAATTGTAACGTTTTCACTACCGACCCTGCAAGGCCTCAACGGCCAAGCAAGTTGGATAACCATATCAGCTCTGATCAACACCAAAATGCAATTAGCATGGAAAAAATCAACGTGCCTCGCTGTTTCATTGTATGCATCAGGATCGCATTACAAATAAAGTTAGCACAGCTGCTGAGCGAGTGCACTTAATTTATTGGGTTATGAAAGAAGAAATAGCAAATCGAAAAATAGCTTCTTTGCAAACATTGGTGGACCGCATTGGCCATAACGACCGACTTCGCGATTTACGCCATATCAGTTCAACTGCAGTAACTGAGTTTATTTTGCTTATCTCAGAGCATCTAAGTAATCACATTGTTTCTGCTGTCAAGGAGAGCCCATGCTGGGCTACCATGGTCGATGAAACCACCGATATTGCTACATTTCAGCAATACATAACTTTTGTTCAGTACATCAACACAAAGGGATGCCAGGCAACAGCATTTTTAGATATACGACACATTGATGCTTGTGGAGCAACTGCTGCTAACCTGTTTCGACTTTGGAATGAAGTTGCTTGCGATTACGATCTTGATGTCAGTAAACACGTTGCATTTGCATGTGATGGAGCAGTTGCTATGATAGGCCGCTGCAATTCTCTCTCTCAGAAATTGACGGAACAATGCCCAGCTACTTAGACAGTGCATTGCCATGCGCATCGTTTGGCCTTGGCCTGTACAGACACAGTAAAAGAGCTACAGCACATCCAAGATTGTGAACGCGGTTTAGTCCAGACATGGAAGTACTTTTCCAGATCACTTCTGAAAACAGCTAAACTGCATGAAATACAAGCCGCTGATGTTGATTCTTCTAAGCAAAAATTAGTCAAAGCCTGCCGTACCCGTTGGTTATCTCATGGTGAGGCTATAAAAGCAATGAAAGCAGAACTATCAGCTGTGTATACTACTCTTAATTATTTTGCTTCTACAAAAAAAGATTGCACAGCAGTGGGTATTCTTCACTTAATTTGTACAAAGCACTTTTTGTTTTCCTTTTACTTGCTGCATACTGCTTTAGAGCATCTAAACAAGTTATCATTACTTTTTCAAAAAGGAAGCTTCCATTTTTCTCACTTGCAGTCAGCTCTTGCATTTTGCAAAAAAGAAATTAGGAACATTGCCGATTCGGATCAGGTTATAAATAGCCTGAAACTAGATTGGGAAAAGATTTTAAAAATTTTGCCTGCAACACAAAAGGACCTTTATGAAGATGATGTTAAGCAAATCCGATGCACTACCAAAACATACTGTGAAGCCTTGCTACGAAATCTTGAAGATCGCTTTCCGAAGCCTCAAATTCTGTTTGCTTTTCGCATTTTTGATGCGAAAGAAATTCCTCTTGATGCCAATCAGCGACAGCTTTATGGAAATCAGGATCTGAAACTGCTGATCAAAAGGTTCAAAGTCGCTTCAGATGAAAAAATCTTGAAAGTAATAAATGATTACCAAACGCTGAAGGATAGAATGATTATGCCAGAGTTTGAGTTTTGCCTGGATGCCATTGCTGTTTGCAGCAAAATTGTTCGAGATAAAATTTTTCAGGAAATATTTCCCGAATTGCACCTACTTTGTTGCATCGCCTTGTCCATTCCACTTGCAACAGCCTGGCCAGAGAGAGGATTTTCCACTATTTGCCGTGTTAAAACTAAACAGCGTAACAGGCTGCTTGATGTAACTCTAAACGCGCTGATAAATGTTTCGATGAATGACCCAAACCATCTAGACGATGAAAGCGCTGTGGAAGTTGCTCAGAATTGAATAACAGCAAAGAATAGACGAAAAGTGACAAAGCGAGCGTTACAAACAATGATGTCTGCTGATGACATACAAGAAACTGATGCTTTTGCTGACGAGCAGGAGCTATGTGATGAAGTTGAAATTGACAAATTTGTGTTGTGATTTTATAAATGCACTGTGTTTACAGCATAGCCTCTTTGCCAAATAAGACTTCAATAAGCAGTTGTTCATTTTAAATGTTTTGAAAAAAGCGTCCTCATAAACTTTCTTGGTGTTCCCTTAAATCAAACCTTAAAAAAAACACTGCTCCTCCTAAACAAACCTAAAACAAAATTTTAAAAAAATATAAAATTAAACTGTAAAAGAAATATATATATATAGGTATACAGTTTGTTGAAACACACGTCCAGTTCACCGGAACAACGGTTCACTGTTCAGTACATCAAAAACTATAAACTTAAAATTAAAAGATCTACTTACATTATTTATAAATTAATTCTATTTTTCTATCCTTTTCAGCAAAAAGATTTATGAGATTTTCATAAAACTCTGTATGCAATTTGAGAATTGCATGCCGGAGCGAGTATAAAAGAGTGCTTAAAATGACGTCACGATAGCGCTTATTTATACGAGTAAAAAAATACAATTTCTTTGGTGCATGTCATGTTTAATTAAACGTTGCTTTTGAGTTTATGTCTTGGAAAATGCATTCCACGGAATTCGCAATGTATTGAATTCAATATGTAATGAATCTGCTTAATAAATATATATTTATATACAAGATTAATAAAATGTATATAATTATTTTTTGTATTTAGCAAAGTTCGTTTGTCATGCATTGCATGACTTGCATGGCCTGACTGTACACCACTGCAAAGTATAAAACTTTCGTTATAGAATGTAAAAAGTTAATAGCTAGAGTTGGTGAAAAGATGATTAAATTTATTTATATGCCTAAAAGAAACCAACTAATTTTGTGTTTTTGCTCATCAAGATTTTTATTTTACTAAAAATCAGGCAACAATATGATTATCGTCCAAATGGTCACAATCACTAAAATAGCATGAGTATGGATTACAAAGAAATTGAAAATTATCTAAAATGTAAAAAATTAATTAATAAGATCAACTCCATACATAAAAACAATTTGGAAAGTAAAAGAGTGGGAAAAGCAAAAATTATTGAACATTAAAAAAACATGTATAACAATGAAATGTTGACCGTCAAAGTTCCGCTGACTACGATGCATCCCTGATAAAGAAGGAATGAGATAAAACTTTTTTAATATGATCTTATATGAAAAGCCTAAACCAGCTGGTTAAGACAAATTTTTTGTTGTATCATTATTCTATGCTATTTTGAAAGGATATTTAGGAAACAAGGACAATCAAATCTTTTATTTCCACCATCTGACAGCTGGTTATACAAAAGTGTTAAAAAACAAATCTTTAGTTTATAAATGGATGTGTAGGTAAATATTTTTATTTAAAATTTTTGGATTTACGCTTAGTAACAAATGCAGCATGAAACAATTTATTTAGAACTACGGTTATCGACCTGGGAATCGCGACCCCCGTGGGGTGGTTTGGTTTTTTTCTAAGGGTCGCGAAAGCTTTCGATAAACAGCATAAAAAGTAAAATAATTAAAAAAGGCTATATTATATATAGCCAAAGCAAAATAATATTTATAATTATTATTTCAGAATTATTTAAACATATTTATCAATAATTAATTTATGGTCACAATAATTGAAACACCCGGCTAAAATATTATTTTAAATCAGTTTGGAAAGCAGTTATTAAAAAATAATTAAATATTAGTGGTTTATTTATGTCTTTGAAGTAAAAGAATAAACTAATTTTCACCAAGTGGTTTAAAAAAACGAATACCAAAACAGACAGTAAAATTGCTGAGTAAGCACAGACAAAAACAATTAATAAAAAAATTATTGCAGGAATCATTTTCAATGCAGCCAGGAGACCAGTAAGAGTACAAAGAAGCACGTCGATACTTGCCTGCCCCGTGGCCGGGTACGTGTTGAGATACGCACATAAAATCGATAGGCAAGCAGGAGCCAACCCAAGCTATAGTTGAAAGACAACGCAAGGGGAAAGTTATGAACGGCAAAAATGGGTTTGGAAAAATAAATTAATCTACAATATTTTGCAGGTTTTTGATTTTGAGTCTTGCATAAATAATTACTTTCCATGAAAATTTGATTTTTTTATATTTTAATATTAATAACTGTTGATGGCATTACTCAAAGATGAAATAGTTACGGTTTGGGTACGGGTGGCTTAGGTAAAATTGCTTACATATTCGGGTGGGTACGAGCCACAAATAGCGTCCCGTCGCGTTTTCTTTGCCAGCCTATTACTACCAACTGACAAAACACTATGAGTTAGCAATTAAAACTGAATTAAATAGAATAACTTGAGGAATTTTCTTTTTTATCACGTCATGAGCAGGGTTGTGGAGTTGAAGTTTCCGGAATCGTATGTTTTAGTGAGCAGTCAAAATTTGAGTTGGGGCTTTTTATTTAGATGTGCTGGAGTCAAAGTTGTTTTTGTTTTTGAAGACACTGTTTTACGTTTTATAAAGCTTCCACAATTTTGGAATCGGAATCGGATTTGCCAAAGTCGCACATTTAGGGTGGAGTTGGAGTTGTTCTTTCAGATATGCTGGAGTCGGATTCGTTTTCAAGATGTTCTGGAGTTGGAGTTCGAGTCGGAAAGCTTTAAATAGATTGAGTTGGGGTCGGAGTTAGAGTCGAAAAATTTGAATGGGTTTAGTGGGAGTTGGAGTTGAAAAAATTTCCTCTAACTCCATGATCCTGGTTATAAGGACATAACTGGATGATGTAAAAATGTTTGTTAGATCAAGCATATTAACGCGGTGTCATAGTTTAACAGATTTGTGTAAGATTAAAAGAACTGTGGCTAGATTAGACCTTTTTTTAAATCTGCCTTAATAATTCGTCCTTGAATTTTATCTCACTATAGACTAAAACAATTCTATCTCATTATAGAATCAATCTCCAAAGTGTCAACACTAATCCTTAAACAACTAAAACAAACTAGCCAGGCAACAGTAACACGAAACGATTCGAAACGTGTTAACTCAGCGGTGGGAAACCTTCGGTCCTTGAACCAAATGTGTCGCGCAAGATATTTCAATGTAGCGCGCGAGTGGTTGGAAAGAAGCATGTCAATCTCATAGATTAAAATAGTCCTTTTGAGTTTTATTAAAAGCCAGAATTTGATAAGGGAAATGCTTCATCACCAAAATAAAGTTAAATATTACCCTGAACCGATTAAATATTGGTCGTAAAGAAAACTTTGAGACATTTACAACTGAATTTAAGTGGTTAACAGGCCAGTTTAGTGGGCCATAAGTTCAATATTCATGGTTTAAACCAGAGTTTCTAAAACTTTTTTTATTCACAAACACCGAGACTTATCATTTTAGCTTACGGAACACTTAAGGCTCGTTTCCACTACGAGCATGAAATGGAGTATTTTTTGTTTCTTTTACTAATTTTTTTGCTTCACTTAGCGTTTAAGAGCGGAGCGAAGAAAAAAATATCAATAGAACAAATAAAAAATGCTCCATTCCACGCTCGTAGTGGAAACAAACCCTTAGTCCAGATTTTTCTGAATTTTCCATTTTCGTTCCAAAAACGTCGCGATTTCAAAATAAAGTTTTTATTTTGGATCTATTTCTGATTTCTCGATTTTCCTTCCTATTCTATTTGTTTTACGTCATTTTTGAAAATACCGGGCGGGCCACTCAAAACCTTCAGGCGGACCACAGGTTGGACGTCCCTGATCTATTTTATCTTTAATTGTAGGACGTCGTTGGCATTGAAACTTGGAGCTAATGATATACTTTTTACCCCATTTGATTGCGCATACATTGAGATTGTTCCTTTCCGGTTGAAATTTTTGTATTTTTACATTTTATAAAAGATATGATTATAGTTTGGAAGTGCTTGCCAAGACAACCAAGCTGGGAAATATGTCGTAAAGTGTCTTAATCAGGAAGAATATCATGAGAGTAAAAGTTAAATTTGGACCAGGTTAATCTCCCTGACAATCAAAAACTAACGGACATTTCTCTATCTAAGCAAAGCTACACTCACTTTCTTTTTTGCACTCAGGAATTGCTTTGATAAAGAGCAAACGGAGTGCTTGCACCAAGATTTCCTAAAAAAACGTCAAAAAGTGCCCCTCTAAGCAAAATATTGCTTCATTTTTCATAGTAGCACCATGACAGTGGGTCTTCCTAAACTAGTAACATTTTTTGATATCACTTCATATTGGAACAGAAAAAAGTGGCCTCCTAAAACCTTTTTTAGTGATCACATATTGTGGGATAAAAAAAGAGTTCCCTTATTTTTCTTGCAACGGGCTTCCTCTTTTATGAGGCCATCAAGGTCCGCACTTCAGGAAGATACGTCAACCACTTGACTTAGCGATCGGTTAAAATACTTGATAAAGTCTTTGTTGAGGTCTTTTGCTGAAAGTAGAGTCTAAATTGCTGTAAAATCTTTAATCAAAAATAAAAACAAAAATTAAAACTTGACATTTTGGTATATTATAAAATCAGTAAACCTTCTTTAGGAGATTATATGAAACATAAACATCATCGCCAAAGAAATTATAGCAGAGCAAAAAGCGAAAAAAAATTGTGATCCATAACGACATCTAACGGATTTCAATTTATTTTAAAGATTTAAAAGTATTATAAGCATTTGGCTAAAAACAATTGGTTTTGTGATTACAAGCATGATTACTTGTGGTTATAAAAAAAAGGACTCTAAAAATCTTCTTTTTGTTTAATCCGTATATCTACTTTTTAGAAACCTTTTTTCTTTTTTCAGAAACTTCAGCATATACTGTAAACAAAGACGCACCTTATAATGAAATTGGAACAGCTTTTGGCACAGTAGTGTGTCAAACCGGTGGCTGGGAAGGAGGACGATGTAACAGAAAGAAGAATTTCTCAATGCAAAAAAATTTGCAGCCAACCTTCGCTAGAATGCGCTCAAGTTTCTGACACCGAATTAGTGTCGGAAAGTCAATTTGTTGTAACTTGATTATTATTATAGTTGCTGTTTCATTGTTTGCTTCGTGCAATAATCAAAATTGTTTACATTCACTAAATGTGTTGAATTTATTTCCCAGTTCACTAAAGACTCTTTAATTTTTTTAAACTGTCAGCCACTCTTAAAATGAAACCATAGGTTGCGATTAAGGTGTATGTAAATCATTCTGTTCTATTTATCAGATGCCCTGTTAAAAACATATATACTGTAGTTGAAAAAACAAGAAAATTTCCAAAAAATTGACAGCTTTAAATAAATATAAATCATCTTAAGAAATTTCAATATACATAAAATTATTATGTTTTTTTGCTATAGAGTCAGATCTTTTTGTCATCTTTTAATAAATTATAAACTCATCAAAAACTAAGTATGAAGTAGAATACACATTTATTTTCTTAAATATTATATGCTGTTCTTAAATGTACTTAAATATACAAATTATAACAATATTTTGTACTTAAACATAAAAAAGTTACTCCTGTTTGGCACAAAAATATACTGTATAAGTGTTTTAAATTACAATATTTAGTCATGCGTAAATCTATTGCACAAGAATTCATTCATACTTTAACCTTTATCTATATGAACAAGGATTTATTGATGACCCACTTTACGGTACAAGAATACGGTATATTTCTGTTCTATTATTGGTTTAAGAATGACATTACCAACGGCCAACTTAATCCCGCAAGAATATATTCTTGTTCTATTCCTTGCATAAACAAGGATTTATTAATGGCCTAGTTTAGGGTACAAAAATATATCCTTGTTCTATCATTGATTTAAGTTTGACATTAAAAACGGCCAACTTTATCCTGCAAGAATATATTTATGTGTTATTCTGTGCATAAGCAAGGATTTATTAATGGCCTGTTTAGGGGACGATTTAAAAATGATTTTATCAACGGCCAACTCAATCCTGCAAGAATATATCCATGTTTTATTCCTTGCATAAACAAGGATACATTAGTGGCCTATCTAGGGGGACAAGAATATATCCTTGTTTTATCATTGATTTAAAAATGATTTCATCAATGCCCAACTCAATCCTGCAACAATATATTCATGTTTTTTTCTTTACATAAAGAAAGATCTATTGATGGCCAAGTTTTTCGTACAAGACTTCATCCGCGTTTCAACCTTTGAACAAGTATGGTTTTATCCTTGTATTTATTCATGGCCTGTAACATTTCGAGACATATATTGAGAAAAAATCATCGGCGAATCCTAGGCTTTATTAATGAGTTGAGCTAAAATCCAGGAAACTTTACAAGGATATTTTTTAGATTGATCCACGATTTTTATGACCGGATAGAAAAACATCAATAAAGCTGTTGATAGAGAAACCGCTCTTTTTATCGTGCTCGTCACTTGAAGACTTTTTTAGTCTACACTCGTATTTGAAGGAGCCTAATAATTTTATAGGAGTAAAAGTAAAAAAGGTCTTTGCATAACAAATTAGTGTGGTCTGTCGGATTATTAATTTCTTCTTAAAATAAAAAAAAGTTTAATGCGGCCCACACACAATTTTTTAATTTGATGATCCGTATAATGAATGCAATCAGGTTCCCTACTCCTGCTTTAACAAGAATAAATAAAAAGAAATTACGATGCTATTTATAGAACATAGGTAACGTTATCCGATTACAATCAAAGTTACTAGGTCGGGCCACGTTTCTTAGATTAATTATTATATTACGTTTCGCAATCAGCCAAAGCAGTTTGTGAAATTACAACCTGAAGATACGGTAGTAAACAAATTACTTAACTTGTAATGTAAGATCATCTGTAAGATTGTAAAAGATTCCAGCCAATCGTTTCTTGAACTTTGAGATAAAAAAAAATGCTTAAAACTGTAGAAACGTCACGATCCTTTTAAAGTACAAGCAATGAATTTAAAACCCGATTCCACTACGAGCGTGGAAAAGAGCATTCTTTATTTCTTTTATTGATCTTTCCGCGCTTAAAATCGAAGCGAGCGCTAAGCAAAACAAAGAATAATTTTTTCCACGATCGTAGTGAAAACGGACCTTTATGAATCAAAACGGTAAACCAATTTTTTTTAGAATTCAGTTTATCAAAATACTTGCAGACAAAATAAATTAAGTAAAGGGGTAATGTACCGATTACACAATCATCACTAAATGTGAAAAAGATGACGTCATAATCAAAAGCTTAAGAGTTACTGTAAAAGTGTGAAAATCAGCAACAAAGATATAAGGTTAAAGTTATAATTATGAATGGAGTGTGACAGATAAAGCATTTTAAAACATGGACACTAGAATACTTGGATTTTAAGTTAACAAAACCGGCAATTAAGGTGACAAAGTTTGATTTCATATTTGCAAAGATAAAAAGTTTAAACTTAAAAAAAGTTTTTAATCAAAACTTGCAGGAATAATTACGACAGAAAAATTGCTTCTGTGAGTTTTCAAGCCTTGGCATTTAAATGTCAGTTTTTTTGTATGGCAGTGATGTAAACAAAAATTCTATCTTATTTTGTTGCAGCATAAAAAGATATAGCTCATTGTTTGTTATTGTTTTTAGACTGCACATTTAGTGCTCATTTTAAAGAATTTATTTAATTTTTGTCTCACCATCTTGGTTTTGCGTACTCCTTTAATTGAGCTGCTCATTTTTTCTAGTTGTTACAGATGAATAATGCTTTTGTCTTAAAAATACTCGAGCGGTATCTTCTTGCATCATTATTTTACACTACCACTTACTCTAGGCGCTCATTTTGCTGAGATGTATATACGTAATATATTAACAGTTATAACCTTTACTGCTATTATTAAACTAAGAATACAGTTGCACTATACCAGTATTATACAAAATATCTAAAAGGGCTATGGAATGGTTAAATTATATACAAAGTGCTATTCAACGGCGTTTTTCTCTTTCTCTTTGTGTGTGTAAGGGAGTTTTGTTGCTGTTTCATATGTAAGGACATATTAAGTACGACATTATAAAAAGTTTCAACTCTTATGTCCCAGAAACCAATTCAATTATCGTTACCCTCGTATTCTTAAAACCTTTTCCAGCTTGAGCCTGGATCTAATAAACCTTTGGAAAACCTTAAATAAGGTACAGCTACTACATAAGTAACGTCCGCTCTCTGGATCTACTGCTGCATTTAGGTTAAATTAAATCTACATAATCTATCTTGCTGCTGCAGATCTAGTTTTTTCTATTATTTCTTTTGCTGTTTTGTTAAAGCTTGTCTTTTAACTGTAAAAACTAATTTTAAAAGTATTGACCTATTCAAGTAATTTGACTTGTTTAAAATTGGATTAATTTGGTGTGAATGTTTTAACAAGCCAGAGTGTTGGTAGAAACATTCAAAGCATTTCCAGAATCGTTTTTTGCCGAAAGAAAAAAAATCAAATTAAGTTTTTTTCGTCATCGGGTTAGCTTGTAACAGATGGCCCTGATTATTATAAAAATCTTTATGCAAATAAACCTAAGAAAGTTGCAAAACTGAAAGTGAAAAAAGTTTGACTGCAAGTTTTCTACCACTTCAAATTGTGGCAAAGCTGGTTAATTGAGTGTTATTCTTAAAGCAAATTATAAAATTGATCAAGTAACCAAAGAAATGTCTGGTCTCGAGAACAATTAAAAAAAACATGAGATTGAGACCACATCACCTTCAGACAAAGACCGGTCTCGAGACTCCCATCACCGGTGGCAAACATCTATCAACAAACGAAAACAAAAATCTTTTTATAGTTTTTGAAAGATAACAAAAAAAACAAGATATTCAAAAATAATGAAACGTCAAAGATGCTTTCTGTCAAGAATCTGGGTAGCGTTCTTCTAATTACCACTCCTACAACTATAATTGCTATCACATCAGATATGATACAACTTATAGTACAAATCACAAATCTTTTAATGACTTGAAGCATTCGTTGCTTTGACGATTCTTGAAAGTTTTGTCTGAAAATATTTTTGGTAGTTTTTTTTTTGTTATGTTTGGTAGCTCTTATATTTTGAATAGTTTCATCAGTTGTTGATTTTCCAGTTGAGTAAACATTAGATGTACTTGTTTCGGTTACATCATTTTCTTCTCGGGGCGATACAGTTGTATTAATAGCTGTAGCTAAGATTACTTTTGTTGCTGGTTTTTTAATATTAATACGTTTTGGGTCCTTACGTATTATCGGGAGGACCTTTGATTTTTACTTTTTCCTTTTTTTCACAGTACGTATTAAGGGTTTATTGGTTAGTATGAAGATCTTTGATTTACCGCGCACTGAGGATTAGGGTTAGGGTTAGGGTTAGGGTTAGGGTTAGGGTTAGGGTTAGTAACCCTAATTTACTTTAATAATAAGTAACCCTATTTACTTTAATTTTTGAGTCGTTTTTTTAAAGGTCCTCCCGATAATACGTAAGCACCACGTTTTGTTTGCAATTTCCAATGATGAATGAGGGGGTAGACTGCTAGCAGAAGTATAACTATTTGAGCAAGGTAGAAACAAGATGACAGAACAAAAAAAAAGTTGATTGGTATAACTAAAAATGAATTTGTAATGTTGTTATCCTCACGGCATCCCACTGATGTTGATTTATACTGTGGTGGTACAACATGTACCATTATCGCTGTCCCAACAAGAAGTATGTTCCAGAAAAACCAACTCCAGCTCAAGAATTTTATTGTTTTTGTATATATTGGTTCCATGCATGGCTGTTTATATATAGTTCGTTGACGTAACCATAAGCACAAATATATAATTCCATACGATATGAAATATAGCGCAACTGATATATCTATAACAATCTCACATAACAATCTGCTTTTATTATTATCATACCCAATCCAATAAGCAAGATTATTTAAAAATAAGCGAGGTAAGGTTACTGCAGAAGCTATTGTCACCGTTAGAAAAATCTGCTTCCGATTCTTGTCAATGCTTCTGTTTTCGGTGCATGTAAAAACTTTACCGTGAATTGCAACGGAAATTGTCTGCCAAATAGACAAGACTATTAAGATGATATTGAGAACATAGCAAAAAACCCATGGTACTTGATATTGACTGAAAATAAATAAAGACGAATTTTGCAGCATATTTATTGATAAAACTGTAAAATTATCCATTTCAATAATAGATTTTACAAAAGATTAAGTTGAGATTCTCTAAAATAAAAGTTGATTACCTTGATGGCTATAATTGAAACCAGATCGATTTCAATTTTTTTAATAACTCAATTTTAACTTATTCTTTTTTATCAATTAGGATTTTTGGCAAGAATGTCATAGTTGTATCATTAATGCCTAAATCAGTGCTCTGCAGACAGTGTGCCGCAATACGAAAATACATGTAAAGCAAAATAACAATAATCTAAACATACTTTTTAAATATATTTTTTGAAATTTAAGCTTTACAACTGGTAGATTAGAGATGGCAAACTTTATTGCTTGTAGGCTACTGGTCAAAAACTGGAAGTTTAATCAAAAAGAAAATAAAGGGGTTCATTTGCTAAAAGTAGATTAAAAAAGTTAAAAATTGCATTTTTTTTTTAGAAAAATGAAGACCAGTTTTATCTTTTGCTTAATTTTTAACGATTTGTTGTCCTTACTATCTAAACAAAGGACAAAATAAAGATTTTCAGCACTTAAAAAGCCAAAAACTTGAAATTGTAGCCCGGGGGTGTCATACTTATTTGATTTTTTGGGTCATGTTTGCATTCTTACTTTTACGTGGGCCAGACAATTTTTCAAACAATTATACGTTTAACATACGGTTTAACACCTACTCGCGCCATGCTGTTATGTCATTGCAAAAGACACTTAACGACATTTCCCCCTGCTTAACGTTCTTGACAAGTAGTTTTAAATTTTTGCATTTATACCTCTACAACAATCAAAAAATTTTTTCCATAGGATGACAATATCTTGGTATCCCCGGAAGCAAATCGGGGTAATTGCTTGCCCTATGTGAAGCCTCTGTTGTTTTCTGCTAGTTAGGAGGATAAATATAGGCATGAAATGAAGTGAAAAATGAAGAAATTCAGCATCTGTTGAAATTTGTT
The DNA here is from genome assembly GCA_963680785.1 of Diplosoma virens. NCBI lineage: Eukaryota > Metazoa > Chordata > Ascidiacea > Aplousobranchia > Didemnidae > Diplosoma > Diplosoma virens. The sequence continues at coordinate 72,705 of CAVMFT010000204.1, forward strand.
AGCATGTTTGTACCGGGCACTAAATTCTGTTCAGTGACCAATTTTAACGTTGAGTTGAGATGTGCATTCGTCCAGTTTGGATGGAAATCGAGATTCATAATTTTATCAACAAGAAAAGTTGTTTGCAGACGTAAGTATAAGCAAACATTGACATGATTTTCGATGGCAACTTTTTTACTTGGGGATAGCCTGATTCAACTAAGGCTTTAACAAACGTAACTATGTCACGTCTATTACAGCAATAAATTTTGAAAAACACGGGACGCAAAATAGAGCATGGCGGGCCCCATTTGGTCAGCGGGTTGCCAGTATGATACCTCTGTTTTAGCCGCGTTTTTGTGGTTTCATGTGCTTCAGATTAAAAAAAATCTTTCGAAACAATAAAAATAAAATCGTTGCTTGGTCAACCTTTGTGGCAAAAATTTAAAAGTTACTTACAAAATTTTAAATGTACCATAAGTAAAAAAGGTTGCCAAGCACTGCTATAAATATTACTTAAAAGTTTATGCTTTTTCTAGAAATTTGTTGGTCATTAGTCAACAGTCAAATCTTTTTCAGAATTTTGTTACATCATCAAACTGTTGTTCCCTTGAATAAAACAGCACTCACCTCTGCTTGCCACTTAGAAAGCAACTCAAAGTTTTAGTCGTATTTTTGATAACATTAAAAAAACAAATAAAAAAATTTTAAACGGACATTAATATCTTGGCATCTCGGTAAACAGATTGAGATAATCGTTTGAAGGTAGCCTAAGTACAACGCTTCCGAAGCTTTCCAGCAAGTCAGGAGGATAAACAAAATTAAAAATGAAAAAAAACACTTAGATCGTATTCGCAATTTCTGATGATTGAATTTATCTTTTGAAATGCATGTCGAAGTTTTTATACGAATTAATTGTTAAGCAGATGAATACTTTTTAAGTGTACATAATGGTGGATTACTAATGTACAAAAAAACTAAGATTTTTATCTCACTCCTGACAATGAAAAGGTTTTCCAAACTAATGTAAATTTATATTTCTGCAACAATTTAAACTAATTTTTTGTAAAAAACTTATATAACCGGCTAAAATCGTAAAGTCAAAATAAAGTTAAAATTATAAAGAAAAATAAAAAATGTTTCTATTCATAAAAATTGCTTTAAATATTGAGGTGAATTAAATACACAGCCACACCTGGTGGAAGATAAGGGGAAATTACTTATGTTTGTATTAGCCCCTCACATTCAACATATTCTTTTTTATGAATCACGTTTATTGTGCCATTTACCAACTTGCAACCCCGTTGTTGATTGAAGGTGACTCTAAACTTCCACATCCATGCAAATATCAATTAAAGATGAAAAAGGCGAAATTCGTGAAATAAAACAAAATACTGTATAATAAAATACTTAATGCGGTTATTTCTTTTATTATTTATGTAATTTTAGCGCTTGTAGCAAGATATACATTGTACGTTTATCAAATCTTTCAAAGAGGAAGCTCGATGTGTTTAAACTTTTTTTCTATTGAAATTTACGTAAGATAGTGCATAGATTTTAATTCCGAATGGCGTTGTATACCTTCCACCGGTTTTTTAACTGTGTTCCGGTGGTTAGAATTTTCTTAATATTTTAAATTTGGTTACAACTAACATGAATATTCAAATTTTATAAAAAAATAAACGATTGATTCTCTTTAAGATTAAATCATAACATCAAATGGTTATTTTTCATCAAGTAACTTGATGCATGTGATAATACGCAGGCAGATAAAAACAAAAAAAAAACCGAAATTAGCAAGACACAAAAAATCAACTCATTCAAACGGTATCCGGTTTTTACCAATTAATCTAAGGCATCGTGACTGAATTTTGAAATTGTTTTGCCTCGTTAATCATTATTTCCAGTTAACAGAATAGTTTTTTTTTTTCTTAAAAATATAACCAGAAAGTAAAATTATTGGACTTTGGTTTCTATGCATAATGAAATATTAACATATTCAAAAATTTTATATTGGAATACTTGCTTCTGAATCATCTTGTTCATATCTTTATTATCAATCTCTGAATTACATTCGTCTTTTAAAATAATACTTCTAACCAAGGTCTAAATTTGTTTCAATTTCTTGATTTAAAGCACATTCACTTTCGTTTTACTCTTCCAAAACCTCTTTAAACGCGTGTGCAGAGCTTAGACTTAGACACTATTAACTTTAAACTTGATGAAATCTTAAAAAAAAAATTCAATTACCAACTGCTGAAATTGTTGTAAGTTTTTATAATGCAAAAAGCAACGAAAGATTCCATTTCAAGGACGCTTTTTTGGTGATATCTTAAAAGCTGATTTACGATTAAAGTTATCGTTTGCAGTGATTCTGAGTAAATCACTACCCAATTTCGCTGTGTTTATTACAATGCAATAAAAATTTAATTGCTAAGGGTTGATAAACATTTATGAAAGATTATAAAGTTTTTAAATTCCACCGTTTATTGAAGCAGAGATTTAATCAATTAAAAATCAAACACGAACAAAATGATTGCCCAGCTAATTTTAGTGTTAACTAGTTAACAGAAAATAGTTGTATAAACCGGGGGACAGGGGGAATTGCCACTCAAATGACAAAAATTTAGAAAAATCAAAATTTTTCGGGCACCGACAACAAATTAATTGAACGAAACAAACTTTTGTGCACTAAAAGCGAATCATCCTTGCAGGACAAAGTTTCCAAAGGCGGAAAAACGTTTAAGATTTGAATTGACGACTGTTTTTAAATATCACCACCTATTAGGAACGAAGATGAAGAAATCAGACACGGATTTAAAGTGAAGAACTTTGTTTTTAGTCTTCCCTTGTCTTTTTAGATAAAAACGGAGAAATAGGTCAAAATTCCAAGCGCCAACAACTTTGTTTTTGTCTTCTTCCTAAATTTGGGGCAATGTTTCTTTTTGTGTCGGTGAAGTGCTAGAAGATTATGATTCGGGAAAACGTCAATAAAATTTTGGCAAAACTGTATTGCTCCCCAACATTTTATTGGCTGGTCCGATTTTTTTTGTATTTTTAATAGCTCGTCCATATGATAGTTATTTACGATCCAAAGATTTAAAATTAATCAAATACGTTTACTTTTTTCAAAGAATTTTTATTTTATATAGTTTAACATGAGGATTTAGTTGATTACAAATCAAGCTGCTTCGAAAACGAGAAGCACCAGACTCGAGTATTAAGAACTAAATTATTACGTTTTTTTTTATTACGTTTTTTTTCAAGACATAAAAAAACTTTTTAATGTCTTGAAAAAAACGTATGCGTATAAACTTTTTTTCAGGACATATTATTACGTTTTTTTCAAGGAGTACGTTATTTACAAAAATTGTTTTTACAACTTTTCGATAAAATGTAGCAAAAAAATACAAGCTATTTATCAATAAAATTCAAAGAGTTTTTAATGCAGCATTTAAATTAGGATAAAGGCCGCTAAAATCAACTTTGCGAATGGTATTGCTTTGATAATATTTAGGAAACTTTATGAGTAATCTTTCTATCTGCACCGTTCCATATTGTTGTTAAGCAAGAAATTTAACTTTTAAGCTTTCATAACCATTTTTAAGAAATTTAAAATCGGTTCTATAATTTAAGCCAGCGGCAATCAACCTTTTAAAAGTTTATGAGCCACTAAATTTATAGTTCTTTTATTTGGCAGACCACTAAAACAAATTTAGAAAAAAAGGCTTGTTGAAATATATTTACACGAAACTATTCGAATAAAAACAAGTGAAGATTAAAAAAAGGTCTTCACTTTTAAAATAACTAGGAATACAATATTCGGTTTCTGTTTTTCACATTCAAGTGATTAAGTTGTTTACAAATCAAGCAAAGATTAAAAAAGATATCCACTTTTAAAAGTACTCTGAATATAAAAAAACTCATGAATGAAACACAAAGGTTTTTGAACTGGGATTGATTCAAACCCTTCAAGTGATAGACTTGTTACAACTCTGATTTTTTGATACCATCAGTTGGCAATCACTGTTATAGACAATATGCTGTTTAGCATAAAAAATAAGATAAATTAATTCAGCTTTTAAGTCTAGTTTATATCTGGTTAGAGTACATTTATTGGTTAGTTAAAATTACTACGTTCAGCGTACCGAATTTAATAGACAAACGAAGATACGTTCAGCGCATACTTAGAAATAATTTAGGTCTTAAACTTTGACTGGAGATAAATTTAAAACGAATCTAAAAACTATTTTTCCTGTACAAAAAAAATATTACAAATGAGTTGAAATGTGGTTTTTTAACCCTTTTTATATTTTCAAATTTAACAAAAAAATTTAATTCTTATGAAAATGATTAATTAGTTTGCTTAAATGCTGATATTTAATGTTACAAAATATTTGTTTCAGCTAGAAACAAATAATAAATTGCTTTATAATTGTCATACAGTTTTGTGTTTTGTCACTTCTTAGGTCTTCTAAAAAAACATTTGCACAAGAACAGGAACAAAATACAAATTCATCAAAGTTTTTCAAAGAACAAACAGAAAATAGATATTTTGGAATAGTGCGTAGCATGCTATTCTATGTGAAATCGCAAGAAAAATTAACAATAATTGCTTGATGTCATAACTATTACAATTGAGCTTATGCAATTTTGGTTTTAATTACATACTACTAAAAATAGGTTATGTAAGTATCACTTTTTCGTGCCAAAAACGTTTATCGAGAGAAAAAGTCAAAAACTCTTTTGCCAAAATTATTCTGTAAGTTAAAAGGCTACAGTCGCATTATTCCCTGACTACATAAACACGATTTTGTTCCATGCCAAAAAAACACAACACGAACAAGTTAAATACACCAATTTGAAGAAAAACTGATGATAACTGGGCCATTTAACAATAAAAAATAGTTTTGTCTTCTGCAGAATGAGGTAACCGCTCAAGGTTTTACAATACTTTTCTATATTTAAAAAACCTCATTATTGTCGGACATCGAAAGACTTTTTGGAATGCTTGAATTGAACTTTCAATTTTTTTTATGTCATAAAAAATAGACAAATTAAAATCAAGTATAATTTCACTTAAGATAAAAAATATGCATTGGCTTTCGTCAATCTGCAAAGAATTAAACAATATTATTATAAAGCAAATTGCTGTTCCAGCTGAAATGAGCAGCTGAGCTATCGACTGCATTTAGAAAACTTTTGGAAACTTGTAATAAGAACTGTAAGCCTATGTACTATAATTAATTGTTTTAATTTTGAAAATATGAAACAAAATGATTCTTATTATTTGTAGAAAATTACCAACTCACGTATTTTATTTTATTTCTCTTGAGTTTCTAATCATAATTTGCGCGAGCACTCGCTGCCAGCGCCTTTTTTGTTTTAAGGCCCGTTTCCACTACGAGCGTGGAAAAGAGCATTCTTTCTCTCTTTTATTTATCTTCGATTGAAGCGAGCGGTTAAAATTGAAGCGAGCGCAAAAACAAAGCAATAAAACAAACAAAGAATGCTTTTTTCCACGCTCGTAGTGGAAACGGGCCTTTACGCTTTATTTTTAATTAATCTCACCTTGGAGCATAGTTTGTGTCTGCAGCGCGTTCATTTTAGAGCTGGCTTTTTTGCGTTTTTACACACTTCTCAATTTGTGAGGCGACCAGCTGCAGTGTCTGTGGGCAGCTGGTTGAAGTCTGAGTAGACTTAGCGTGCAGTTTAAGATAATTCCCGTTTTCCCCGTGAGTCAGCACCGAAGTGAACTGCTCGGTAAGACACCTATGCGTTTTCTTTTTGTGTTTAATTTTTAGTTCGTTTTTATTTATTTACAGATTACCGTTTCCGCTTTCGTTTCCGCTTTCATTTCCACGTTTCAACGTTTCAGTTATTACTTGTTTTCAATTAAATTACTTCCTTGGTTAATTATTGTCCTTTTATTTGTCGAAGCCGGAAGCGCGTTGATTGACACTTCACTTTGCGGCAATTGGCAATTTCAGCGCCGTTTACCGTTACATTATTTTTGTGTCTTTTTTGCAAAAATTTCTACTAAATTTTCTTTTTTTTTCTAATACTCTAACGCGCAATCCGACGCGACGAGTGAGATCGCACGTTATAGCAGCATCCATAATTTTCCACTCTTTGTTTGCACTTAGTCTGCAGAGTAGCCTAAATCTAGCTCATATCTCATAAAAATGCAAGATAATTGCTTGTTTTATGTATACCTCCTCAACGCTTTCCTGCAAGTCGGGAAGATAAATAATTTTTTCTTCAACAATAATTAGAATGTAATATTTTCAATTCGTCCTCTTCCAAATTTGTGCTTGGAAACGAGGCTTAAAATACAATCTTCATTATAATAACAAAACTTTTGTATACTATTAATTGATAATCTATTTTGTAATAATGTGTTATAAATTAAATCATTTTTGTTTTGCAGTTCTTACACTGTAAAGATAAATTAGTTTTATACGAAAACTTTTGCTCGATTTAGTTGCGATCAGTAAATTTTTGTTTTTGTTGAACCAACAATAAGACCGATAACATAAATAAAAATTTATATCTTACGCAGGTAACAGGTTAACGCTATTATGATTTGGGAGGGAGGGCTGAAAGTGCCGCGTTGTCAACAAAATCCTGTGACGGTTTCAAACTACCACCACAATTTGTCTTCAAAAATTTTTTCCAAATTTTTATTCATGTGAAAGTTGGTGCTATTTTTGCAAAAAATGCTTATCTGCTTTTGGTGATGCCTAGGTATTGTTGTTCTTTTTTAATTTTTTAAAACTTTTTACGTTAACTTATCAAAACCTACATCAATACGCTGAGCTAAAGATGAATTTGAGTTTGCCATAGCAAAAGAGTCACCATAAAATGAAAGACGACTTTTAGTTTCCCACCAAAAAAGAGAACTCCAGATTTTTTGTCTCAAAAGGGTAGTAATATTTAAAAACAGTCGTCAACTCAAATCTTAAACGTTTTTCCGCCTTTGGAAACTTTGTCCTACAAGGATGATTTGTTTTTGGTGCACTAAAAATTGTCTTGCTCAAATAATTTGTTGTCGGTGCCCGAAAAATTTTGTTTCTAAATTTTTGTCATTTGAGTGGCAATTCCCCTTGTACAACTATGTTCATGTTAGCTAGTTAACACTAAAATTAGCTGGGCAATCATTTTGTTCGTGTTTGATTTTTAAAACCCTTAGCAATTAAATTTTTATTGCATTGTAATAAACACAGCGAAATTGGGTAGTGATTTACTCAGAATCACTGCAAACGATAACTTTAATCGTAAATCAGCTTTTAAGATATCACCAAAAAAGCGTCCTTGAAATGGAATCTTTCGTTGCTTTTTGCATTATAAAAACTTACAACAATTTCAGCAGTTGGTAATTGAATTTTTTTTTTAAGATTTCATCAAGTTTAAAGTTAATAGTGTCTAAGTCTAAGCTCTGCACACGCGTTTAAAGAGGTTTTGGAAGAGTAAAACGAAAGTGAATGTGCTTTAAATCAAGAAATTGAAACAAATTTAGACCTTGGTTAGAAGTATTATTTTAAAAGACGAATGTAATTCAGAGATTGATAATAAAGATATGAACAAGATGATTCAGAAGCAAGTATTCCAATATAAAATTTTTGAATATGTTAATATTTCATTATGCATAGAAACCAAAGTCCATAAGTTTTACTTTCTGGTTATATTTTTAAGAAAAAAAAAAACTATTCTGTTAACTGGAAATAATGATTAACGAGGCAAAACAATTTCAAAATTCAGTCACGATGCCTTAGATTAATTGGTAAAAACCGGATACCGTTTGAATGAGTTGATTTTTTGTGTCTTGCTAATTTCGGTTTTTTTTTTGTTTTTATCTGCCTGCGTATTATCACATGCATCAAGTTACTTGATGAAAAATAACCATTTGATGTTATGATTTAATCTTAAAGAGAATCAATCGTTTATTTTTTTATAAAATTTGAATATTCATGTTAGTTGTAACCAAATTTAAAATATTAAGAAAATTCTAACCACCGGAGCATAGTTGAAAAACCGGCGGAAGGTATACAACGCCATTCGGAATTAAAATCTATGCACTATCTTACGTAAATTTCAATAGAAAAAAAGTTTAAACACATCGAGCTTCCTCTTTGAAAGATTTGATAAACGTACAATGTATATCTTGCTACAAGCGCTAAAATTACATAAATAATAAAAGAAATAACCGCATTAAGTATTTTATTATACAGTATTTTGTTTTATTTCACGAATTTCGCCTTTTTCATCTTTAATTGATATTTGCATGGATGTGGAAGTTTAGAGTCACCTTTAATCAACAACGGGGTTGCAAGTTGGTAAATGGCACAATAAACGTAAATGATACAAAGGAATCTGTTGATTGTTTTTATTTTTCTTTATTTTGCTTCTAAAATTTTTCTAAAAGGCAATTTTGATGTTTATTTCCTTTGTGTAAAGATCAGAGTAATTTTGTAATCATGACAACATTTATTTTTAAGATATTGATAATTTTGAATAGCTTAGGCCAAGGGTTTCCCAATCGGGACGTATGGAGAACTTCAGGAATTCAAGTAAAGAATATTCTATTGGGGTCCATAATTTTATTTTGGTGATACACAAAACAATACAGTAAACAAAATTGCTCAGAACTAAATTTCCCACCCCAACTTTACTTGAAGTCCAACCAAAATCATCACTTTAATTTGTATAATAGATCTGATCAAAAATGCCGGTGGGTTGCAGTGATTAATTTTTTTGTCTTTAGTTTTTTTCTCTAAATATTTTAGAATTCAATTTGTTGGCAACTACGATTCAGACCTCAAATTTAGTTAAAGATAAAAAAAGTGTTATTTTATTATTAGTAAAAAAATTTCTGAAATTTTTGTAGGTCTACCAAATAATCAGCAAAAGAGGCCCATCAATGAGAACAGGTTGAGAACTTCTACTTTAGGCATTGCTCAAGTAGTTTTCAAAATTTAAACACAATTTAGAAAAAATTTAGTTACATTTAGAAGACGATAAAAAAACTTTTTAATTTGTATTGGTTGAAATAAATCTAACGTAACGTTCTAATTAAAATTAACAATTAAACAAAGCTAAAACCCAACAGACTGTTTCACCCATAAAAGGGATCATCAGGAGTATCTTATTCAAATAGAAATTTCTAATTACTAGCCTCGCTCCAATAAAGAACTGACAGCCCTTCGAGCAAAATTGAATGACGTCGCTCATTCATATTGTAACACCTTGGTAGATGTTGGTGATTGTTTGATGAAGACAGAATGTCTGCAAGCATTCAAGTCTCTTTGCTCAAATAATGATATTTTAATAACAAAACCGGACAAAGGCTCTGGCGTTGTTGTTATGGATAAAAGTGACTACATCCTTAAGATGGAAAAGATTTTGCATGATACCACCAAGTTTGAGCTGATTGGTCCATCCTGTGATTTTGATAATTCAGCTAAAGTTGCGTCTAAAATACAACGTCAACTTCTACAATTAAAAAAAGATGGTCTACTACCACCTAATGCCTACGAAACTATTAGACCAACCGGACCACAACAACCTCTTTTGTTTGGATTACCCAAGACTCATAAGGAAGATTTACTGTTACGACGTTTCTATCCATGATTTGTTCGGCTCAGCATTTCTTAGCAAAGTGGCTTACGTCTATTCCTGATCCTGCCCTACTCTTACATTCCACTAACTGCATTCAAGATTCCTTCACCTTTGCTCAAAGAATTAGACAGTTTGATTTACCCCCTTCTGCTTTCCTTTGCTGTTTTGCTATATCCAGTCTTTTTACTTATGTTCCCCTGGCAGAAACTATTAATACTTTTGCTGACGCTCTTTATAGCAGTGACCTTAGAGCTCCGTCTTTTTGGCGTAAAGTTTTTATTAAACTGAAGCAAACAGCAACTAAATCTGTTAAATTCAGTTTCAATAACGTTATGTACCGACAAATAGATGGCGTATCCATGGGCTCCCTCTTGGGTCCTGCGCTGGCTAACATTTTTGTCGGTCATTATGAATCAATATTGTTTAGAAGAGTGAAGAAACCACCAATGTGCTATCGCTACGTGGACGATATTTTTGTTATCTTTGAAATTGAAAATGATTGTGATAAATTTCTTCATCAATTAAACTCCTTGCACCCTTCCTTGCGGTTTACGTTTAAAAAAGAAATTAATCCATCTCTTCCTTTTCTTAATGTACAGGTAGAAAAGGTGGGCTCTAAACTTATTACATCTATTTGCCGTAAACCAACATTTACAGGACAATACCTAAACTGGAAATCTTTCAGCCCTGGAAAAAGGAAAATCAGTTTAATTTCCACCTTTGTACATCGGGCTTTGATGATCTGCTCAGACTATAAGCTACAAGCTAAACATAGAAAAATTCTTTCAATTCTACTTATGAACGGCTACCCTGATCACGTCATTGAGAAAGCAATTGCTTGTAAATTAAAAACTTTTACATCACTCACTTCACACACGGTGAAGAAATGCCCTGTCTATCTTCATCTGCCCTAGTGGAAACTCTTTCGGTTGGACTTGAAAATAAAATCAAAGCAAGTGTTGAAAAATGTTTTTTTGCAGTAGAATAACGTTTTATTTTTACATCTTGCCCACTTCTTCCTGCAATTAAAAAGGATGTGTTGCCTGCTTCGCTTTTAAGCAATGTAGTTTGTAATTTTTTGTGCCACTGTGAAAGTCAATACGTAGGCCGCACATCTCAACAATTACAGGACAGAATTCGCCAATACGTGCCAAAATTTATCAGAACCGGCCAAATTCTAAACTCTCGCAACATTTCTACTCGCTCTGGCAAATCTTCAACCCCGGTTATGTTCACTGACTCCACGATTGGCCAACACCTTTTAGATAATCCCATTTGCGCCAAAATTATACTGTGATAAAAAATTTACAATTTTTTGATTTGATCGTTCGTCTTTTCATTTATCTGCTTTGGAAGCCGTTTACATCAAATTATGCAAGCCAAATTTATGCCGCCAAAAAGAGTTTGTTTACAACTTGAAACTCTTGCGTTGATCACGTGTTGTGACGCTCCTTTCATTTAACCAATTATCTTCGTGCAGCTCCATTTCAAAATCAACTGAATTTTTCTTCCTTCATTCCGACGTTTATCTCCTGACGAGTGTTGGACAAAAAGCTTCGAAATGAGTTTTTTGTAACATATCAAATCGTTGGCTGAACAAATTGTGGCAACCTGAAATACAAAATTGTGATTTATTTATGCTTATTTGAAATTAAAATTAGACCGTCAAACCGAATCCGTTTAAAATAAAGTTCTGGCTCAAGTTCAGGTTTGGAAAATTTTATTTTTACGGATTCAGCTCCGGATCTGGTTTAAAGAATAATAACGGCTAATACCGTTTACGGATCCGGTTCGGGTTTGGTTGAACGCCTTGATCTTAACTGTTAGCGATATAAAAATTGCATAATCTTATGTAACTGCACTTCTACCATATCGATATTTTAATATGTCTCAAAAAAAAATCAAAACAAAAATTTGTTAATTGTGTCGCGGGCCGTAATCTGAGCATTTCCGGGCCATATTTTGCTCGGGTCTGAAATATAGAAATGTATTCTATTTCAATGCCGTACCTCCCGAAAACTTTATGGTTAATATAACCTTATCACCATTGGAGTCTTAACCTAAGTTTACTTTCAAGAAGTTTTTATATCGATAATTTAGAAACGTTTAGCTTTAGTTAACGTAAAAGTCATTTTTTTTATCACAGTTAATCTGGCTTAAAACATACATTAATAAAATGTATTGCCTAAGATAGTATACATCCAAATCAAAGCCCAAAACAGCCTTTTTAATTTCTTTTTTAAGCAAATTTTGGCAGGCATGCTAGATTTTAAGGTAACTCTAGATTAAATGTAGCTAACAGACAACATATAAAAACTTATATCCGCTTTTTCGGGTTTTGCTACATTTAGGCTTAATTAAACTGCACAATCTATCTTGCTGCTATCTATAAAGCTACAAGTCAAAAGTAGTGACAAAATTCTAGAGTCGCCATTGGTGTGAATATAAACTTTTAAAGCATTACCAGACCTGTTTGTTGCCGAAAACAAAATTAAAATAAAGGTTTTTTGTAATTGGAATCGCTTCTCAGATCACAATAAAATTTTAATTAAAATAAACGTAAGAAAGTTGCAAAACTAAATATTAGAGAAGTTTGGCTCTAAGCCTTTTACCACTTCAAATTGCAGCAAAGTTGATCAAGTAAGTCTCTCTCTTAAGCAAATTGCAAAATTTAGCACTATAACATTAATTACCAAAAAATATCAAAATATGTCCGTTCTCGAGACCAATGAAAAAAAACGAGAACGAGACCTCATCACGTTAAGACCAAGACTGAGACCAACAGCATAAGCTCGAGACTGAGACGAAACCGAGACCACAAATAATGGTTTTGAGACTAATCACTGATTAAAACTATTCTTTTTTAGTCTGCATAGAAATTACATAAGCAAAGACGTGTAAATTGCTTCGAGTTTTCGCAAAAAGATTATTTTTTAGAATTTAAAAGTTAAAAAAACTTGCTTGCTACGAGTAAAGTACTTATTATTTATACTGAATAACATTAATTTCTTTTATAATAAAACTTAAAGCGTTTCTTAAACAGTTACGTTTCTAAAAACTATTCAGACCTCTTGATCACTCATTATGACCATTTGCGAACAAATTCAACGAGCATTTTATGTTATAGTTGTTTTTGAATAGATTTTATTTTATAAAATTTTTTAAGAAAATCAAAACTCTTGACAAGTTCTTAAATTTATGCTTTATTTATACAACAAACATATTTGGATTTTTTATTGATTTTACATTAAAAGAAGTATTTTTTTGCTATCTAAACAAATAAATGTCTTTGTACACTAAAAAGCCGAAAACGTGGCCTTTGTTAAGGCATTCAATGTCGTCTGACTAATTCTGATAATTTCACACGCGATCACAATGAAGCAGTGCTATCGAAGCCTGCTTTATATTCTTAATATCTGTTAAATGATATGGAAAAACTTCTATTTCTTATTTTCATCAGAAAAAGTTTTTGCATACAAGCCAACTCATTTTCATTACAAACAGTGTAGTGGAAAACCTGCAACTATAGTTGCTATCTATTGATTAAACATTGCATACTTCAGAAAAAGTAGATAAAATTAAAACTGAAGTAATAATGGATTATTGATATTTTGCACTTTTATTTTAAAAGTTATGATTATTTAGATCCATAAAGCTTTTCAAAAAAAATAAAACAAACGATTTCTTTATAATTTTCAAATGATCGAAGAAATAGAAAAAATTTTAAAACCATGATAATATCATAAATCGTACCAGCAAAATATCTTGGTAGTGTACTTTTGATGATTATACTAAGCACGGCGAGAGCTATCAAATCTGATATAAAGCATAACGAAGAACAAACTATGTTTCGTCTGACTACTTGAAGTATTTGCTGTTTGGATGCTTTGAAAGAATCTGTTTGTTGAGATTCTCTCTCAACGCTTTTTGCACACACTTTAGTTGTTTCTGCTGACATTTCGCTCACTATTTGACATGAATTCGGAGCTGTTGTTAAATCACTGTTTGTGTTGTTAGATTGAAAGTTAATGCTTTTGCTAGAGCTTGAAGTTATGTTTGGTGGTGACTTTTTGTTTTTTACGTTGTTTCTATTTATTTTGTTCCAAAGAGAAAGTAATGGATACAACAGCAAAGCAATAAAAACTACCTCACAAGCTATTGCAATAAAAGACGAAATGTAATAGATGCTGAAAGGTAAATTTAAGTCTTTTTCAAATTTTTCGTGATAGTAATAACAACCGTTGATTGTGGATTGATAAGGTTTTGATTCTACAAACACGAGTATTAAAACGATGCAAACAAATAAGTAGCATAAAAAAATACAATTTAAAATTTTAATTTTTTTTGTATTCAATAGTATAACTGACGGTTGTTTATATATAAACTGCTGTCTCAACCAAAACAATAAATACACAGCTACATGAACCATCATGTATATCACAAGTGACATGTCGATAACAATTTCGCAAATCTGATCCGAACTGTCGCTGCTAAATCCAATCCAAAACAAAAGATGAGTTAAAATAAGGCGCGGTAGCGTCAGTGAAGATCCTATTGTTGCCGCTAGAAACAGTGGCTTGAGATGATTTTTGAATTCTTGATTTCCAAAGCTCCGACAAATATTGTTGCTAACACTTATTGAAATGGTTAACAAAATTGACCAAATGATTAGGATGATGTTCACAACATAACCAATAATCCACTTCACTGGATATTGCGAATCTCGTAACAAGAAACTTCCATTGATTTGTTGAGTGAAGTTATCAGTGTAATATTTCATTATTTAAATAATTAATAAAATGTGTTTGAAGCTTTGCCCAGTTATTCCTACAAATAAGATTATAAAATCATTTCTTTTCTTCTTACACAAAACTTTTGTCATAAAAATAAACGAAACTAAAAATCTTGTAATATTACAATAAACAAAAAAAGTAAGTTAAATAACGTTTTATACTGCATCGGCAATTAGGCGTGGATTACAGTTTCATTAAATTTCGAAGATAAGCGTAAGAACTTTAGGTAAACAAACAAACCTACTTTGAGCGTATGCACAAGTTATATGCCACGTTAGTTGTAGACCTTAGCATATTCAAATATTTTATACTTCTCGCCGATTCTTTTTCAACGGTGGCAATTCATAAATAATTGAGTTTAATATAAAATGTTGCTTGTGTAGTCTTCTTCATAAGCTTTAATAAGCTTCGTTATAAAATAAACTTCTTCATAAGATTTATTTTTAATTTACTTTTTTTTCGTAAGCAGGGTTATTTTTAGTCTACTCTTCTTTGTTCATAATTTTTTAAAACAAGGTTCATGTAACTAATTTTGTTTTTCATGGTATACATATTTCCAATAGTTGTTTTTCCCTCGTTTGTCGTGAATCATGTCTTACAAACTTTGCAAAATGACTGCATAGTTTAGAGAATTGTTTTTCCCGTAAATCTACTATTAATATTCATAAGCTACAATCTTACAGATATATAAATTTAGAACTAATGGATAGCTTATCTTAGCAACATTTTTACATTATCTCCACAAATTTTTTGCTTTACATTTGACAAAATAACTTCATTAATTAAAAGTTACAAAACATCATTTCACAAAAATCTAAAAATCTTTTTACTATTTAAGTTAATATTTTCTGAAATAAATTTCGATAAAAAGGACTTGATATTTCAATAAACGTTTACAAATAAACAGTTTATTCTTTTCTGGGTTAGTTTTTCTGGATACATGTATCTACTTAAACTTTTCTGTTAAAAAGGAAACAAACAAACCAATTATTTAAAATTTTTAGTAAAATTAAAACTACTTGCTTCAACGCTGGTGGTTGAAATCACGTGGTTACAGGCTTTTTTACTCAATTTCAAATTACTTTCGGCTATTTATAGACTTTTCAACGAAAATTAAATCTTATTGAAGTGCTACTTTATGATAATTAGTTCACGCTATAACCGTTAAACTTTACAATAAATGCACGTGTCTTTGTATTAATCTGCTTATGGTGAACTTTATACTAATTAACCAGTATCTGTCCGTTCATTTCTTAGCCTAAGGGCTTGCTATTGCACCAATTAAAACATAATGTTTTCTTCTGTGTGGCAGAAATAAAATTTATTTCTTCTTAAGTTTCTTAAAAAATAATCCATTTTGAATAAAACCTAGGCAGGCTGGGGCCGAGGACTTATCCTTTAACTAGCGAACGCTTCTGTACTACCCGGACTAGATGGCGCTGCGCCAGCATCGAATTTTGTTATTCAAAGTTATCAAATCTCTGCTTCTTGTGGTGACCTATGAATGAGGCATATTACTAAAATATGTTCTGTGACTTGTAAATGGCGCTGTTCTATCAAATCCATCAAAAAGCGAGACCTAATTTGTGCATGTGTAACGTAACTCTTGTAGTAGTTTTTGTTAAATTTCTCAATACCGATGACATAATGAAAGTAACTTGTCCAATTTAATTCGTACAGATCGTGACTGGGTGGAATTGCAATAATCTAAAATGGTAATAAGTTTTTATCTTTTGACTGGCCGTTTGATTGTTTAGATAAAATGGTTACATCACAGTCTTAACGTAAATAAGTTTCAGTTTCAAAGTCGGTAGAAACGCTGAAAAGCGACTCCAAATGATCTCAATTTGCCTGGCAAAATTTCTACGACCTACCAGGGATGCTTGGCGTTGGCAAAACCAACCTTGTTTGTGATAAAGTGATAATTTATAAAGTGACAAAGCTAGCTATTCTAAAAATCGTTTGTATCACACTTCATTTTTATTCATAATGTTAACTTTATAAACCTAAAGGCTAATTTTCAGTCTTTTGCAGTAATTTAAAGCGTTTGATTATGACTTTATATTCTCCATTGTTATGTAATCATTCGTATCGATGTGCCACTCCTTACTTAATTTATTTTGTCTTCAAGTTGTTCTTGAAACCAATTATAAAAATTCGCTTTTCTTTAATTCAAAGCGTTTTGATTGACTGAAGTTTTTAAGCCATTTGCAAACAACGATACGGCAACGATGACGTAATATTTTTTTAATTTGATCCACTAGTTTGAAGCAAATTTTATTTTGTAAGTTACTTAAGCTATGTATATTTGTAAGTTACATAAGCGAATTCTATTTTTTAAGTTACTTAGCCCATATATGCTGAAAGTTAAAATTTTTGAAATTTTTTGCTGCATCTTATAAGTTGATGCTATTAAGGTGTAAGCAACACAATAACAATAATATTTTCAATTTGCGTTTTGTATTCTTAAAAATACGACCCGTCCTATATATAGGACGCTAGGCAAATCCACTAGCATTTATTGCGTAAATCTCGTCTTTCACTTGTCGCGCTTTTCTTCTTTCTTTGCAAGCAATCTAACTGTCTCTTGTATACACAATGCGCTTTGCATTTGTTTTCATATTTATTGAAAGAAAAATAAGATTATTCTCAAGCTTTTTGACACAGTTGTAGTACCGCACAGTGTCTTACTGAATGTGATACTGCTTGAAATACTTCACATGAAGTCAAGTGTCACATTTCTTACACCTTGTCTTTGTTTTTACATGGCAATGTGCACAGTGAGTCTGCTTCTCTACCAGAGAATTTTTGGTGCTTACGTATTATCGGGAGGACTTACTAACCAATCTTCATACTAACCAATAAACCCTTAATGTAAAAATCAAAGGTCCTCCCGATAATACGTAAGGACCGAATTTTTTTTAGAGCTGACACAAGTTTCACGATTGTGAAAAAGTTGTCAAAACATAAATGAAACTTCTTTTGTATGTGACTCCAAAAATATCCGAAAATGAATAAACTAGATCTCCTCCAAGGCCGAAACTATTCCTCTTCTCCACTGGTGATGTGGCTTTTTTCCCTTGATATGGATCAAATTAATCAAACAATTTAAAGTAGTAGTACCACACCAAATCTTGAAACCAAAGCGTATTGGTTTGCCCCTAAGATATTGTTTGCGACCGTGACGACCATAATACTCGCACATTGATTCGTCTACAGGAGCATTTTCTAGGAATTCCTTGTTCAGATGTGTTACAAGAGGTCTGACTTTTGAAAACTTGTCCGCATCATCCAAACGATTGTTGTCTGCGAAATGAAAATTTGTTAAAATTGCTTCAACTTGTCCCGCCTCATGGCATTTGCGACAAGATCACGACGAGTATCCGACGCCTTTTCCCACATTAGTCTGCGCTTGGGCATCAAAACGTACCCACTCAATATCAATATTCCGAGAAATCAGTCTATGTCGTTCTTGGTAACCATAAGCTTTCAATTTTTCTGGAAAGCATATCTGTTTGTTTCCACGACGATTAAATCTATCAGTTCATTATCAAAGAAAAGTTTGAAATAGCCTAATGGTGATAATCGTTTTGCTTTTATTTCATCCATGTAAGCATTAGCAGGTATCCACGGAGCGTGGTCACTAACCAAGTCGGTATTTACCCAGTTTTGCTTTGGTTTTTTGGCTTTTTTTTCGGTTTCTTTGTTGCCGGATTATCGTATTTTCAGTCGTTGTGCTCCTTTCATGATCAAGCTTAGTCGAGGCTAGCAGCATACTTCCTGTTAAATTATTGATTGTTCCCGAACTGTCTTCATCGCCAGAGTCTTCGTCTGTGATGTTGCCAGTAGCATTGGTGGGAGGAAGCACGGTAATTTTAATCTGATTACCCTCGTTTTTATGTGACATAGTATCGTTCTAACCCAAATCTAAAATCCTGCAAAAAGTTGCATGAGTTGTTTTCTTATTTTTATTTCCGTAGCAACAAAAAGGTTTCATTTTTCTAAACATATTCAAAGCGTATACGAATACAACGTAGACATCTAAATAAATTTTTTCAATTAAAACTCTATGTGTCAAATTTCTCCTATTTATGAAACTAATTGCCCTGCCTATATAAGAGCGATTTTTAGTTTGCAATCACTCTGGTAACAATAACAAAGAACCAATACTTAATAATAATATATAAAAAGCACGCTTATTATAAACTTGCAAAATCTGTTTTACGTCTAACAAAAATAGAAAATCAATGCATTACTATGCGTTACATTGCTTCAGCATTTACCATGCTAGACGTTTTACTAAAGTACTTATAACCATAGGCGTACGCAAGGGGGGGGTTTCAGGGGTCAAACCCCCCCCTTGAAGAATGATGTTCAGGCATATATACATGGTAATAAGTAGGCTTCCATAATATAATTTTAGTTTCTATTGTTTACTGCACTTTTTAAACTTAATTACTGCTTGCGCATCAATTTTTGTTATAGCCTAAATTGCGTCAAGTTAGGTAATGTACAGCTGCCACTTGTGAAGAAAACTTTCAAAATTGTAAAATATTGAAAGTTAAGCATTTTATGCTTTGCTTTTGATGTCTATCGTTTTATTACAATGCTTCCCCATGAGATACAAGCCTGCTTACTCAGCTGTACATTGATATGAAAAATAAAACAAGTTTTAAGCACCTAAGGAGGATTTGAAAGATTGATTGATTGAACTCTGATAAACGTGATAAAAAAAATTTAAATATGAATTGTAAAATATCATATAAAATAGTTTAACTGATCAAGTCACCATTGTAAAAAGTTTTTTTCTATGAGACGAAGGCTTATAAAACTGTATAAAGTAATAATTGTACACCATAACTAAATAAGGAAATTTTATAAAAATGGTTCTTCGTTTTTACTAAAATTATTTTAATGTGCAGCTAGATAGCGTTTATAGCAGTTTGTTCGATAAAGCAGTTAGAGTTTAATATTTCTAAATCAAACTATCATGCAATTAATTACCATCTAATTTATTAAAATCCCAACTGTAAGAGTATGTTTCGCGAAAGTATGATCGTCACAGGTATTTTATTCAAATAGAAATGAATATGTAGCAAAATATGAGTTGTCTTTATACTTTGGTAGTAGCCTACCTGGTATCTGCTTTGTGATCGTAATCATTATTAAAATTGAGTTCGTTTTGAGCTGAATTAATTGAATTGTAACAGCGAGCTTAACTCAAGAAAACTTTTGATATTTAAAGCATTTTTATTTTTTTGGTATTGTCTGTTTTAAAATGTAAAACTAATCGAAAATTTTAGGCAGTTTTACAAGAATGAGCCGAAAATGTTAAACTTGTTAAAATCAAGTAATTTAAAATGGTAAAAATTTGTCATAAAATTTTTTTAATTGTGTCTTTTCCAAAATTAAATTTGTAATTATTTGATTTCCTAAATTCTAACTTTGTTATTAAATGTGAAAATGGTATTTAAAAATAAATGGAAAATAATCAAAAATTTTACGCTTATGGCGTTTTGCAAAGGATGACGCATGACGTTATTGTTATTGCTCTAATTCTTTGATAGTTAACAATTAACATTATTGCTTTCAAAATTATCAGTTAATACTTTTTGCACTGGTACAAATTTTTTTATCCTGCCATTCGTATTGATGATATACGATTACTCTAACAAGAATTAATTTAAAAGAGATTTCAGGTTGCATAATTTTTAGAATTTATTTAATCATTTAGTCATGTTTCCTCAACAAAAAAGGAGAAAAACTTTGTTAGACTTTAATTTTTAAAAAATTCGTAATAACGACTGCGAAAATGTTAAAAAAAGTATTCCCGTTGATGATTTGGCATGTAGCAAAAATAATCCGCAGAATGTAATAGAAGAACCAGGTGAGACTCCAGACGCAGACAAAGCAACAAAAGATTTAGTTTTACAACCGTCAAATGACATTTCACTTTGTATAGGAAAAACTTATACTCAAGCAGAAAGACTTCGAATGCTAAAAAACATATGGATTCCGGATCAGTCTTATAATTTTCCAATTACCGCAACCAATCACCGAAATTCACGGTTTCAGCACCGCTGGTTTATTTGCTTCAAGTGGTTACGTACTCATATTTAGAAAATGGAGCCTTTTGCAAATATTGCATTTTATTTGGAAGTAAAGCAGGCAGTGGAGTTGGAAACCAACCTCTAGGAACTTTGTGCGCGGTAAAGTTTCAAAAGTGGAAAAATGCGCTTGAACGCTTTGCAGACCACGAGAGCACAAAATATCACCGCGACAATGTAGTGGCAGCAGAGACCGTTATGTAAATCTTATCAGGAAAACAAGATAGCATCGAAATTCAACTTAATCAGCAACAGAAGCAAACAATTTTAGAAAACCAAAGAAAAATCACACCAATTATAGAAACAATTATACTCTGTGGTCGACAGGGTATTCCTTTAAGAGGACATCGGGATAGTGGTCCACTCACTTTCGAATCAGAAAAAATCTAAAAGATAATAATAATGAAGGAAATTTGCGTGCTTTACTTCGATACAGAATAAAGCATGATCAAGTTTTCAAGAATGATTTTCTTTCTGCCGGACGCAACTCTCAGTATATCAGCCCAAGAATGCAAAACGAAGTTATAAGTATTTGCAATTACTTGATACTTAAACGATTGGTCGATTCCATTAACAGGTCCAGATTTTTTTCTGTATTGGCTGACGAAACAACCGATATATCATGTCAGGAACAATTGACTCTTTGTGCTCGGTACGTAAGTGATGACTTTGCTATTGAAGAATCTTTTCTCCAGTTTGTACCCATAACTGATCTATCAGGCAAGAATTTGGCTTCAAAAATTTTGAACAATTTATCGGACATTGGTATTGATGTTTCAAAAATGCGCGGTCAAGGATACGATGGGGTCACAGCTATGAGTGGAAGATTGAATGGTTCCCAAGCCTATATCAGGGAAATTATTTCTACAGCTCTTTACGTTCACTGTGCAGCCCATAGTCTTAATTTGACTGTCTCTAATTCATGCTATCTCTCGCCGGTTCGTAACTGCATGGGAACAATAGCTTCAGTTTACAATTTTTTCAATGCTCCAAAACGTCAAAACATTTTACGCAAATCTATCAACACGATTTCATCAACAACAAAAGCTCAAAAACTTGTTCAAATTTGTGCCACCAGATGGGTCGATCGACACGAGAGTGTCAGTGTCTTTTCAAATTTACAATTTGCTGTTGTAGAAGCTCTGACAGAAATTTGAACATGGCCAGACAGAGAAACTTCATCACGAGCTCTACAGTTGCTATAGACAATTAGACAAAGTGAATTTTGCATTGCTGTCTTAGTTTTAAAAAAGATTTTTGGATACAGTGTTGTTTTGTGCAAAGTTAAGCAAAAAAAGTCGATAAGCCTTCTTGAGGCCGTCAACATTGCACATGATATAGCAAATGAATTGAAGTGTCTTAGAGAAAAAGCCGAAGATGAATTTCACCAGCTCTATATTTCTGCGCAAGAAACGGCCAAAACCCAAAATTTTATTTTAAAAACACCACACTTTACTTCAAGACAGACCAATCGATGCAACATTGCTGCTGAAACAGATGAAAAATATTTTAGAGTAGGAATTTTTATTCCATTTTTTGATAACTTTATTGTCACTCTCGAAGCAAGATTTACTGCCCACAAATCGATTATTGGTGGATTTCAGTGTTTAATTCCTGCTGATCCAACCATTGGACCAACTCCTCAACAAATTAAAAGTATTGGGAAGATTTTACGAAAATGATTTAACGAAATCCTCGGAAGAACTAGTACCTGAACTGATATTATGGTACAGGAAACTTTCTCGGTTGAACACAGCAGAAAGACCAACTGATGCGTTGAGCAGCATCAAGGAATGCAGTTCCGATGCTTTTCCAAATATATTTACATTAATGACCATTTGGTCAACTCTTCCAGTGACAACATGCACTAGTAAACGATTGTTTTCCACATTGCGCAGACTAAAAACGTACTTACGAAACACAACTGGCACCACTAGAATGAATGGACTTGCGTTGTTAAACATTTATAGGAACTGCACGCCTTGCCCTGATGACGTAATTAACAGATTAAGTGAAAAAAACAGGCGTTTGAATGTAAGCCTGTAAAAAAACTTTAAATATTTCTTAAGTGAGGTTATTTTTTTGTTCATTTGATTTTTCACCTTTTGTTCTCATCATTTATACGAGTTGCTTATGTTGCTTTTAGTTTAGAAAGTTTCTTGTCATATTTGAATTAAATTTGCGTACTCGCATATGCCTTTTCAATAGTTAGTTTTACGGTTTAGTAAAAAGAAATTTATGCTGCTGCAAGATGTTCTTAAAAGCATAACACTTTGTTTTTGAATGTAGGCCTAATTTTTGAAGTTTTGCCCATTACCAGGACCACTTAAAGCAATCGTTTTTTCGGTTCCAAAACCCCCCCCTTCACAAATTTCTGCGTACGCCACTGCTTATAACTATAGCGCAGTCTGGGAATGACTAATCCGCTCACATAAATAAACACTCTTTTCTGCTATTTTGCTACCATTTGTGCCTGGCGTCCTATATGTAGGACGCTAAAACTTCAAACAAAATTACCGAAGCGTGTGAAATTGCTTCAGTTGGAAACTTTTGCTATGAAAGTTTAGATACATAGCAATTCCAATAAAGGCATAGCTATGAGAAAATATTTTGTTTAGCGAGCAGTTACAGCACGTTGTTTCAAAGCGCCCCGAGCAAAATGCGAAATCGAGAAATTGGTCATATTCACATCGGTATAATTTCTGGAAAACTAAAAGACACGTCTAAAATATGCAAAAACCTTGTAGTAAATTTTCTCTATATTTCATATGAGCTTAAAGAATTTTGATATGTTGACGGAAAAAGTTTTTATGCGTATTTAAGTAGGTGTCCTACATATAGAACGCTAGGCATATATGGGTTAAGATAAGAAATTAAGAGTATTTGTTTGTTCCAGTATGTTTGCTTTCTTGCTGGCAATTTTTGTTGATTTATAATACATACATATAGCTTGCAGTTTGTTTTTCATATATTCTGCTTAAAGTGGTTAAAATTGTTTGATATAACTGCGACGGTTTTAAAGTTGTTCAAGGGTTAAATTGACGTTTTAGAAGTAATTCTATAGTAAGATAGAATGGTTTGGACGAACTATTAAATTTAGTATTAGTCATAGGGTTGCTAATTTATTCTTAAAGTAGTCAGTACAAAGTTGTTGAGTAATTATTTGCGGTTGTTGATGCTGTGAAACGCTTTGAAGTTTTAACCCTTAAAGCACTGCTGACCCGTTTTGCGACGATGCAGCAAAACCGCAAACAGAGCGAAATTTGCTTTTTTTTTTACAAATTAAGTTTTTCGATAAATAATTGCGCTTTTCTTGTTTAGAGAAGCTAATTGATTTGTATATCATTAAAAAGATAATTTTTTCTTGATAAAAATAATATAAAATGTGTTTAAATGTGATAAAAAATGAGTGAGTAATCGATAAAAATATTAAACGCTTATTTTTGATTTAGTGCCATAGTGCGGTTATAAAGTTCAAACTTTTTAGTCGCTATTTGTAGTAAAACTCTTAATCTATCAACCTAATCTAAACCCCTTGATAAAAACTTTTTCAAAATTATCTTATTTCAAAATGTATCATAAAGGCCCGTTTCCACCACGAGCGTGGAAAAAAGCATTCTTTGTTTGTTTTATTGATTTTTTTTTCGCTCGCTTCAATTTTAACCGCTCGCTTCAATCGAAGATCAATAAAAGAGACAAAGAATGCTCCTTTCCACGCTCGTAGTGGAAACGGGCCTTAATTATCAACATCGCACCGTATGTGCGTGCCCGCGCTGTGACGTAAGACAAATGGAGTCACTCGCTCTCTCTCAAGGCGCGTTTACAGCCGTTTACAGTACTTTTTTCTTTCAGCACGATCTTGGTTTGTTTTATTGACGCTCAAATCCACTCATTTTTTCTCGAAAACATGAGTGAATTTGAGCGTCAATAAAACAAACCAAGATCGCGCTGAAAGAAAAAAGTACTGTAAACGGCTGTAAACGCGCCTTCACTGTGAGATCGGTTGTTTTCACAAGGCGCGTGAAAGCAAAGTTCTTTTCTCTTTTATTTTGTTTTTCTTTTAATCTTGCTAATGACATTTGCGCACTCGCTACATTCTCGCTCTCGCAACACTCATGCGTCACGCGAAACTGGTATATTTCTGGAATGATACCGGTTTTGCGTCGCTAATCAACTATCGTTGATTCCGGTCTTCTAAAGGTTAAAAAGCTTGAGACTCAAGTTTGAACGAGAGTTGATATGTTTGTTAATTTTGTAAATAATATATTTTTTATGGTTAGAAGCTGCAGTTTTCTTTGCATAGCTGTAACTTAGTTGATTGGAGCCCCCGTGCAATCATCCATTATTAAGGCTTCTCCTTATATTTGACATATAATATTCAATTGTTTTATCTTTCTCAGCACAGAAATCAATGTGTTTTTTTCTGTTATTTTTTTGACATCTCAGCGTTATAAAAAAATTTTAATTGAGTTATTTGCTTTTTAGCAAAATTACAAAAAATTTTCACCCAGAAAATCTGAGATATGGAACCCAAAGCCACGGGCAAGTTTTGCAATTAATGATACAACCTACTTACTGCATCAAACTTTCTTTTGAGTTGAGCAATGTCTTGACAGCAGTTTGCAAAAGGTTATGGGAAGAAATTAAGTCAATTGCTTTAAAAGCTTTTGAAGAAATATTGGAGATCTGCAATATCTTGCACAGGACAACCAGCATAAACACAAAGTCAAAGTTTTCCATCTGTTCTTTATTTTTATAGGCTTATCTCTTTCTTCTTGTAAGTATTATTTGATTCAAGCATTTTATAACATCATAAAGTCTTTTCTTCAAAGCATAGACAGCATTATACCAATCAGACCACCAAGTTAAATTTTACCTTTTAATTTAAAATTTGAGAAAGAGCGATTATGAACATGTTGCAGATTTTTTTATCGCACAATGCTATGTCCAAAAATTTTATATACTGACTCAAAGGTGTCGTAAAACTGATTGGTCTCAATTACGGCTTCCATGGCAACTTTTAACACCAATTTTAAATTATGCAAAACAAAATGCTGTAATAAGCATGTAGAGCCATATATGGATTTTTTTTTTGTAAGCCGGAGTACTTCCCGTTCAACACTCCAGCGTCCCATCATATCCTTGTCCGGGACAGTTTTTATGTCAAACTCTTTCTGCTGAACAGTTATTAGTTTGTTCAGTCTGATTGCAGATGAATCATCATATATACAGATAAAATAAATAAATAAAAAATTATTAAGGCTTGCAAAAGTTTCATGGGCATCACTACAACTTTATTAAGAAAATTTATAAAAATGATTTTTGTTTTATCATCGTTTGTGTATTATAATTGTCGTGGTCACTAACGCAATTCTCCAAAGTTACTTACTCGGGTGTTGCTGAACCATGTTTATGCTTAAATATTTCTGGTTGAATTAGCCACGAACTCAATCGATGACGGTTTTTGGCTTCCACGGCTACTTTCCTTCTTTTAGCAAAATCTCTTTTTTTACTAAGGTTGGATAAGTTCCTTTTAAAGTAAGTTGTAGTCATCTAGAATTTCATAATACTGTTACTCAAAACCTAAAAGTTTAATAAAATTTAGACAACAGTTAATAAAGTGTATAAATTGTAGAAACATGTAATCTCAAAGTTAATTGGCATATTTATTATACTCACAACCGATGTAAGAATTGAGCCAGGTCTTCAGTACTAAAATAGATTTGAGTCAGGCGCTCTAACGTCTCGGTAGCATAGCCTCAATACGTACAATAACATACTTCCAGCTTTCATCTATTCCAGGGTTGGGCAATTTACGGCCCGCGGGCCGGATTCGGCCCACTTGTGCCTGCCGAACCGCGAATATAGTTTGTATTGATATAAATTTCCGTTGAAAATATCGATGAAAATAAACGAATCGTCGGCTAAAATAAATACCGTAATTTTTTACGTATTATCCGCACCCGAGTATAATGTGCAAAACAAGCCACATATACCTCAAACTCACCCATCAGAATTATTTATGTCATTCTGAAACTCTTGTGCTTCTACCAAGACTGGCGCCTAATATATCAGCGTTTAGGCCTGAAAATTACATTTTTTGGAGAGCTACCTTCAAGGGCACTTTTTTGTGCGCCCGTATACACTGCAACACATGTTCTTTTCTTCTATCCGGTACGTCAATTTCAAGACCTAAATTCAATTTTTCCGTCTGTACTCGCGTCATTTGCCAATCTTCCAATGTTATTTACTGCATCTCCTGCAGCAAATGCCTAATGCTTTACATCAGTGAAACGGGCAGGCAGGCGATTGACTGATAGATTTGCGTTCTGTAAGACGCAATGACTCTAAAAAACCCGTCGCCCGCCATTTCAATAGTCCAAGCCATAGTAATTTCACTCGTAAACAGCAGGAAAAGCACGTCATTTTCTTTCTTGCTACCGTTCAACCTTGAGGCATAAATGAGCGATTTGCAGTTATCTAATAACGTCATATTGCACCCCGATTGTTACATTGTGCTGCTTATTATATTAACGTTTGCCTAGCTGTTGGGCTTCTTTTTCTATCAACTTTCTCTGATAAAGGGCTATTGCTTGAAACGTCAGTCAAACTAGTTTTTTGTCGTATTAGTTTTACTCCTCGGCGGCTGTTAGTCATTCCCGTTTTTTTTGAGAATTGTTTTCTATATCGTCTACCTACACCGCATAGCCTACTTATCTACTTAAATCTGAGTGACTTGGCCTCAACGGGAAATCCACAGTTACTAAGACCTGAGTGGTTTGACAGTGAAAATGAGTCAGATCTGCAGGATGATTGGTGGTTGGAATATGCTTGATTGTTAAAGTTTTAAGACATTGGTATAAATTGGGGATTTATTAAATTTTTTACTTTTATAGTTTGCTAATAAGTTTAAATAAATTAATTATCAATTATACTTTTAAAATTAACATCTGTATATGCCTTAGTTTCGTACCTTGTTGTCTAAATAAAATTGTATATAACTTCTATTTTCCCTTTTCAGAATGGAAAAATATATTAGAAAATTTAGTGCAAATAAATAGGTAATAAAGCTGAAATACAGTTTCTTTAAGTAACTAGAAAAGCTATTTGGTAAAAGTAAAAAAGATAAATTCCGAGAAGGAACGATCATACAGTTGTCTTGTGTATGACAAAGTGTTAACAAATTTATGAGAATAATAACTGACTTTGCAGCTGCTGTAATTTGCCAACCCCTGTAATAAACCCATCAGTATGAATAAGAAGAAATTCAAAGTGAATTCGGAATGCCGTGTTTTTAACAAGGAATGGACAGAGAAGTATTTTTTTATAGACATTTGTCAATCACAAGCTGCCTGCTTGATTTGTAATGAAACAAGTGCGGTGTTCAAAAAATATAATATTGAGAGACATTTTGCAGAAAACATAAGGACTTTAACCAACAGTTTTTGATACAAGAGCTGCAAATCAAGGCAGCAGATATGGTTAAAAAGCTGAAAGAGCAACAGCATACCCTTATCAAGTTTTCATCTACCCAAGAGGCTTCTACAGTACAAAAGCGAGGTTCGTTTTGGCACACAAGATTGCAAAAGGCAACAAACCTTTTTGGTTGCAGGATTTGTGAAAGACTGCATAGTTGACGCTATCAACATTATGTGTCCAGAAATAAAGTCAAAAATTGAAGCAATTCCAATGTCAAGGAAAACTACAGTTTGTAGAATAGAAGCCATTGCTGCCAACTGAAAAGAAAATCTATTGAATACTGCAAATACATTTAAGTGTTTCTCAATTGCTTTAGACGCGAGCACAGATGTATTGGACACAGCACAGTTGCTGATTTTTATCAGGGGAATTGACGAACATTTTTGCATCACAGAATAATCGTTATACATGGAGAGTCTCCAAGGCATTACTACGGGAAAAGATATGTTCGAGAGTGTTATGCACTCTTTAGAAAAGTCACAGTTATATCTTGATAAGCTTGTTAGCATAACAACGGATGGTGCACTTTTATTAACAGGGAAATATTCTGGATTTATCAAAAGAATAAATAACAAGATTCAAGCTGATTACCCACTTCATAACGTTCTTTCATTTCACTGTACAATTCATCAGGAAAGTCTCTGCAAGTCTACAAGTAACATGTTGTGGATCCAGTAGTACAAGCAGTGAATGTAATTATATCAAAAGGGCTAAATCAAAGACAGTTTCGGGATTTCTTACAAGACATACATTCCGATTTCTCTGATGTACTGTACCACACCAATGTAAGGTGGCTTAGTTTAGGAAACGTGTTAAAAAGAGCTTGGAAACTCAAAGAAAAGATTGTCATGTTTTTTGAAATGACAAATATAGTTTGTGACTTCTCTACACAAAATACAGAATAGATGTCTGATTTTGCATTTGCTACAGATATTATGCAAAAAATGAATGAACTTAACAAAGAACTCCAAGGAAAAGGACTATTTGCTTATGATTTATATTTGAAGTTTAAATCTTTCAAATAAAGCTTACACTTTTTGCAAAACAAATTTCTAATGAAAAACTTTTCGCAGTTTTCTCTCCTAAAAAGTTAGTCTGTTAGCGCCACATCTGCGGAAAGGTACAATGCACACATTATAGGCCTGAGAGAAGAATTTGCCAAAAGATTTGTTGATTTCAATGCCATGGAGCATGAATTTGATTTACTATAGTCCCCAATCTCATATGATATTGAAACTGTCGCTGATGAATTACAGATAGAACTAATATATCTCAAAGTTGATAATGCTTTGAAGAGTAGTTTTGAAAAGAAACCATTGATTGAATTTTATGATCGCTTCAGCCAGAAAAATTCAAAAATGTCAAAAAATTTGAAAGAAAAATGTTTGTGTTGCTTGCATCAACATACATATGCGAGCAAACTTTCTCAAGTATGAAGATTAACAAAAGCAAAAACAGATCTCTTCTAACGGATTCAGACTACAAGCTGTCTTAAGAATCAGCACAAGCAGCTTCGAGCCTGGTTTAAGCAAACTTGTGGACGCATGCCGTAGGCTACATCAGTCCCATAAATCATAGTGCCACTTGTTCCTCTACCTGTTTGTACATTAGCTGTTACGCTAGTTATTTGTAAATAAATTGTTTGAACATTTATGGTTTCCTATTGAGTTTTGAGCCTCCGGCCCAATAACCAAGTTTATTATCTGTAACTGACCCACTCAGGAAAGTAATTGCCCAAATATATGAAAATATCTTGTAAGGGCTTGAGATTAGTGCTTCATTTTTGCTTTTCGCCTACTGTATTAGCTATATCTCAGTCCTCACTATTACTGTAATTTTGCTGCTTCCTGACATTTGCTTTTGCGGGCTTGTAGTTTAAGGTATGTTACTGTCAACTTCAAAACGAAAGGTACACGTAGCAACAATCGAAATGTTGTGATTGTAACTATTTCGTCACAAAGTAATAATTTATTATTGCAAAGGATGAAAATGATGTTTGATTCGGTGTAAACATGTAAGTTTTTCATTAGAAAAAGGAGCCTAGCAAAATACAAACATTAGGTGGCTAGAAAGGAGCCCTAAACAGGTTACGACAAAACAATCTTATGTAATAAACAAAAATGCTGCACGGAAAGATTGTATGTGTAGATTCTAAACAAAATAAACAAGTTTACTTTAATTTTTGAGGAAAATATTTTACAATAAAAAGTATTAATGCGAGGCTCTCTGCTGCACAGGTGTTAGTTACGGCCCTGTTTCTTGCTAGCTGTTGGGAGAAGTCTTTGTGAAAATTCATTTGTGCTTAGCCGGAATTAGCTGTATTAAAAACATCAGTCTCGCGGCAAGTATTTCCAGAGACCATATTAAAGAAACAACACAGCTTTATTTCACGCAGGTATTGGGGCTGCCAAGCTAACTGGTCTTTTAAGATTCCTGAATTAAGTTGTGATAGTTTGTCAGTTAAAAGATTATAGTTTCAAACAATTTTAAACGCTAGATCCAAATCATTGCCAGTGTTCCAGCGGCTTGAGCAAAAAATCGCTAGCTTTGTACGAAATTACTTTAGCTTTGTACGAAATTACAAATGTGTCAGTAGGCTATATGCTACACCAGTCAAATAATAAAACATACAAGCATTTGAAGTCTTATAGAGACAGAGGCCAGGAAACACGTTGAAAATTGAGGCTCATAATTGCGTTGATGGAGGTTTGCAGGTATTTCTTTTTTTATTTTATCTCTATATTTATCTTCCTGATTTGCAGGTGTCACACTTCATTCGCAACTTAATCCTAACTTCATAAATCCATAGTTAATTTCTGTCTTTTTCAGCAGCTTTAAATTTTAGTATGATGTAATCTTTTTGATATTAATAGTTATTGCCTGTTTGGTAAACCTCTACTCAATTTGATTTATTTAATTTATTTGCAAGCTATCTTGTAAGCGTCATAATTGCTCGTTCTGTTGTTTTTATTTCTAAGCACGTGTCACTAGATTACGAGCACGTAACCGTTAGGCGTCAAGTGTTTTTTTTTTTTTTTGGAATTATTAAGAAATTAATGAAACGAATTTTTTGAGATCAACATATTTCTACTGTAATTACTTAATCCGTTCAATGTCTCGAGTCTCTGATTGGATGTTGTAAAGTGTTCTGTAAATGTCACCTTAATTTAATTACTATTCGAAGAAATTCATGTTATTCCAGAAAATTCGCTTATCATCTAAAGTCATGTGGCGCGATACTACAGTATACGTATAATTGCGCATTTTGTTTTTATTTTATTCCAAATTCCAGTCCAGTTAATCATTTCAGTCCAATTGAATTGCTGCATTGCAGTTAAGTCGTTCGTGTTTTGTGGCTGTGTGACAGCAGTTACTTCTATACAAAGGTAGAATTGTTAAGTTTGCGTAGCGGACAAAATATCGAAACTAATATTAGCTATCGGGGCGCTAATTCTTGGAAGCCAAGTTTTTGTGAATCGATCGAGTTTTGTTAAATTTGTAAATAAAGTATATTCCTTATAGTTAAAGACAGTGGTTTCTGCCTGTCTGCGGAGAGAAATTTTCTAAGGAATTAATTCCAACTTAGGCGGACCTAACTTTATTAAGAACTTCAGTCTTGGGGGAAACTATTTTTTTAAGCCGGAATAAATATGAAAATACACGCAACTTTACTTCAGCGCTGGCATTTGATTACCTAGTTCAACTGGTCCTTTTGGTTTCCCAAGTACAATTTGTGACAGCAGGAAAGCGACAAAGGCACCATACATAAGGCGAGCAATTACCCCAATTTGCTTTTGGAGATGCCGTAATATTTCTGTCCGATTGAGTCTTTTTTCTGTTTTAGTTTTATAGTGATATGACCAAAACCAAGACTTTTTGCCAAGACCGCCTAGCAGGGAAAGTGCCGTAAAGTGTCTTTCCCAAAGACACAAAAGAACGGTGCAAGTAGGTTTTGAATTGAGACCATGTCAATCACACGACGCTTTTAGTCAGCTAACCAAGTTCTTAAACTGTAAAAGAATTTTTATTTGCTTGCAGTCAAGCCTTCAACGTACAACTAGATTGTGGGTCATCCAAAATGTTTGGCAATGTGAACTGAGTCGGGCAGTTTTTTTAATGCAATTTCCCATCCTAAAACACATTCTTGGATTAGCAAATCTTAACTGAAAATAGGGATCAGGGATACCTAAACAACCGGGATGCAAAACTTGAAAAAATGCGTGCACACAGTAGGGTTATTTGATTTTTTGCTTACAAAGCTGCAATTTCGAATTCTACAAATATACAACATTTTTTCCAACTAAAGATGTAGATTAATTGTATTGTAACTTGTGATATCACACATAAGCGTACCGTACTTAGTACGAAATAATTTATTCCTGCCGTATTTTTTGAATAAGCAATATAAACTGTATGACAAGCAAATAAACCGCAAATTTGCACAACACGAAAATACAAAAATTAAACAAACTACAAGTTCTGCATTTATACTGCAATATAAACGTTAGCAAGAAAAGAATAACTTTGAAATAATTGACAAACAATTAAAAAAATTAACATATTTTAAAGAAAAATTTTTGATGAATTTTAGGTTTGTGTACTTTTACCAGCAAGTTTTCGGATTTTTCAAACCATTGATCTAGGGTTTTTACGTTTAAAAGCATTTCAGCGTTAAATCTCGTTTTTACCAAAACTATTAAATGTCGATTGAATAATAAGTAAAAAAAATGGAATGTCCTTCCACGCAAAGTTTGTAGACAGAACACTTAAAGTTGGGTGATTCCTTCACTACAGTTTCCACAGCACACAAAAACGCAGAGCGCTGGTTTGAACTAGTAAACACTTTGGCTTTTGCTGTATTATTTGAGAGTAAACTATAATGGTATTGCACAACTAATGTTGTCACAGCAAAATAGAACTCAGTTGTTCGAGCCAGACCACCTCGATTAGCCATCTCAAACAAATTGCTCTATTCTTCAGAATCAAAGCCAGAACCTTGTACATGCACCATTTTCTGTCAAAGCAACATAAGTTCTGTTTTGATATTCTAAACGATTGGTAATATACGCTTCATCTATGAGTAAAGTCACAGCTTTTTCTCATTCAGAAAAATTAAGTGTTCCTTGTTTGAGATTTTGCATTTGTATGGGGCAACTTTCAATATTGTCATCACATGAAAGTTGTTGTAATCTTCTAATCGAAGGAAGTACAAAAAATTGCTAAGTTATATGTGCAAAGATGTGCTGGTTAATTTCCACAATAATGAAACAGTGAACAAGTCAGATGAATACCTACCAGCACCTTTATTAATATGTATTAATTTTAGTTCTTCCAAAAGAAACTGAACTAAACAAAAAAATTTTGCTCATCTTTAACTTGAATAGTAGAATTAATGTATTTTTTAAGAGTATTAACATCAATTTCCACAAATATATTTTTTTGGACACAATCTTCCAAACATTTTTTAGATACATTCTTGCAAAAAGCAAGAATATTGCAAACTTTTGTTTGAGCACACATTGAAGAGGAGCTTAATAAATGTTCATACATTTTTTTTTTTTTTGAAAGATGCACAGAATCTACAAAAGCATTTGGTATCAAATTTTCAACGATGATAATTGATTAACTAAGTCTTGGAGCAGAATTGACATCAGCACAATTTTTTAAAAAGCAATGAAATTAAACAGCATCATTTTTGAATAATTTAAAACAACCAGAAGGGAGTATTGCATTATCAATTTTGATTTTTAAAGATTCTAGGTCTTAATATGAATCTTGCTGAATAAACTGTTTTTTGTTCCTACACCAAGAAGTTCTCTTTTTTACCTTGGTATAGAGCAGTGCTTGAATCAAAACGTTTAAGCAATGGTTTATTTGACAAGTATTTAGGAAAATTGGGAAAAAGTGAAGAAATTGCAGATGACTTTAATCAAACTCTTTTTAACTCAATAATATCATATCCACTTTTTCTTATTTTTTGAGAATCGGAAGTGATATTTTGAATATCTTACTCAATAAAATGGTTGACACAAATTCTGCATAAATCACTAATTTTTAAGTTTTCTTGTAAAATAGCTTTAATCCATTTTTGACATCAAATTTGGTCTGAAGAAAATCTAAGCAAGGGGATTGATAATTCAAATTTTTCTTTTTTGTTGGAACGATATTCATGCAGTTTTGTATTTGAAAACACAGCGTATATATGCCATATCAAAAATTAATGAAATAATAATTTAAGTAATTTACTGGTACTAATCACTAATTATAGCTGTGTAATTTTATTGGAGATTATAATTCATTATAAAAATAAAAATATTAGGTAATTATATAAAAAGCAAAAGAAAATAAATTGGTTAACTAAGATTCAAAATATCTAGAATACCTTTAAACATTTAGCTTAAAAAATTTTTATTATTATTTTTGTATTAATTAATTGTTACAAAAAATTGTTTTGAATGTACAATATATATCTATGATAAATTACATAATTCATACAAAATAAAAACTATTTATATCAAAAAAATCATACACAATTTAACAAATAATTTTACATATATTGAATAAAAACTAAAAAAATTAAATATATACTGCTGAATTGTAACGCAGCAAATGCATGCAATAACCCTACAGTGTGCACGAAGCTGTATAGAAAAAAGAGGAGTTTTGAGATTCAAATTCGACCGAAAGATTGTCCATACACCGCTTTTCAATCAGGATCGGAATTGTATCAATGGAAAGTAATGCCGTTTGGGCTGACTAATGCCGTCCCAGCTTTCCAGCGAGTGATGAACCAATTCATTAAACGTCATGATTTAAAGAACGTTAATGTTTATTTAGATAACATAACTGTCGGAGGAATGGACCAAAAATCTCATAATGAAAATTTGAAAGCATTAAAGGAAGCGGCCAAAAAAGATAACTTTACATTCAATAAAGAAAAATGCTTTTATAATTGTACTCAAATCAAACTTTTGGAACATCTTGTGGGAAATGGTGTAATTAAACCCGATCCCGAGCGCGTAGCAGCTTTAAATGACTTAACAACAACCTACAACAAAGAAAGAACTGCAGCGAATCTTAGATTTGTTTAGTTATTACTCAAAATGGGTTCCTAATTATTCTGCTCTTATACGACCACTTGTTCAATTTGATTCGTTTCCATTGTCAAAAGATGCATTGAAGGCCTTCTACGTAATGAAAAATAAACTGTCTCAAGCTACTTTGCAACCTATTGACGAAGATTTACCATTTACAGTCGAAACGATGCTTCGGATTTTGCTATTGCTGCTACTCTGAATCAAAACAACAAGCCAGTGGCATTTCATGCACGAACTCTCTCTAGTACTGAACAAAAGCATTCTTCTATAGAGAAAGAAGCGTACGCTATCGTTGAAGCTCTACAAAAATGGAAGCATTTGCTTATTGGGAAACATTTTAATCTGGTCACTGACCAACGCAGCGTTTCATTTATGCTTGACTTAAAACATCCTTCAAAAATAAAAAACGATAAAATTCAACGATGGCGCTCAGAACTTGCTCCTTACGACTTTACAACCATATATCGACCAGGTAACCTTAATTGTGCGCCTGATACTTTTTCCAGAGCCGCTGCAGCATCAATATCGTTCCCTTTGCTAAAATCTTTGGACGAATTACACAAAGCATTGTGCCACCCAGGCATAACCGGAATGTTTCATTACGTTAAAATAAAAAATTTGCCTTTTTCTTTTGATGATGTAAAAAATGTCGTGAAGCATGCACTGACTGCAGTGAAGTTAAAGTTAAATTCTTAAAACCAAAAGAAAACTTTAATTTAATCAAAGCAACCAAGCCGTTTGAGAGAATTAGTCTTAATTTTAAAGGTCCGCTCCCGACTACTTAAAGGAAAAATATATGCTTGTAATTATTGATGAATATTCGCGTTTTCCTTTTGTATATGCATGCAAAGACTTAAAAGCGTCAACCCTTATTGAAAAACTTACAGATTTATTTTGTATGTTTGGTTTGCCAAGCTATGTACATACTGACCAAGGGACCAATTTTATGTCTTATGAATTTAAATCGTGGTTGCACAGCTTGGGTGTTCCTACTAGTAGGACTACCAGGTATAATCCTAGAGGCAATGGACAAGTCCAACGTTATAATGGTATTATTTGGAAAACCATCGTTTTGGCTTTACGTGTAAAAAGACTATCGCTTACGCACTGGGAGTATATTTTACCTAATGTGTTACATTCTATTCGTTCATTATTATGCACTGCTACAAATTGTATTCCTCACGAACATATGTTTTGCCATGATAGAAAATCATTTAATGGTGTATCGTTACCATCTTGGGTAAAGCCGGGACCCATCTACGTAAAAAATCATAATCGAAACGATAAGTCTGATTTACTAGTGGAAGAAGCCGAACTATTAGAAGCTAATCCACAATATGCCTACGTAAGGTTAGAAGATGGTAGAGAAATCCCCGTTTCTCTTCGAGATTTGGCTCCAAAGGCTGTCACATCTAGGGGAGAAAACCATGTCAACAACTATGATGCGGCAATAGAACCTTCGTTGCATGAACAAAACGAAACTGTTAGCAATGATTTGCAAGATGACGTTAATATTTCTTTAAATTATTCTAACTGTAATTCCGAAATCGAAAACGACGTAAATCAGGACCAACCCAAAATTCTTGAAAATAAAACGCAGTTACGTTGCTTGTCGCGAGTTCATCATCCTATTGAACGTTACGGCGACCCAGTATATTATTAATTTTTTTTTGTAGTGTTTTGAATAATTTTTGTGGGGGTGAATGTTATGAGTTTTGAACTCGGCAATCGTTCCGATTAATTTAATTTATTATTCGTTTAAGCGCGTTTTTCAATTCACACCAATTGTTGTCATGATTGCTATTCGACTGGGTTTTCAGAAAGACATTTTCAGTTCTAACAAAGATGTAGTATTTGTGTGTTGTAATGTTTTTTATTTATAATGTGTTATATTTTATATGGCAATGAAATAGGCTTTTAAAGCCTTACTAAAGGTCAAATACTAGATAAATTGAATTAACATATTACACATACATTGTAGAAATGGCATTTAAAGTTTTCTATCGTACCGGAAAACTACAAGATGCCCAATTTTTGACTCATCATTGAATCTATTCGATAAGTAATTTTCTACTTATTTTCAGGAAATAAGGGCTTACTTATGAGAAAGACAAATTTTGAAATAAGAGAAAAAATTTCAATTTTTCGTTGCGAAAAATAGCTGCTTAAGTTGCTAAAAAAAAGTTTAGGCAATGTTGGTAAGCCAACTGCATCGCTTTTCAAAATATACAATGAAGGATTGGACAGAAAAACTTTAAAAGTAAATTGAGGAATTTTTTAGACATAGCATAGGTCAAACTTTTTGATATAAGTGCATGCCAATGTGTGGATTTTGAAAAATGTAATGAGACAAAAGTAGAAAAGTGTCTATAAAGGAACGAAAGTTTGTGAAAAATCAATGTTTTTATTAAACAGTTAATAGTGTTATTGACAATAGTATAACTCGATTCAGTTTGTTTATATTGTAACTGCTATTTCGTTTTGCCTTTTTAATTTCTACGAGTCGAATTAATTTCAACGCATGCTTGTTGATTTCACAATCACCATTGTTGATTTTTTCGTTTATTCAGCACGAGGTAATTTAACA
This sequence comes from Diplosoma virens, assembly GCA_963680785.1. NCBI lineage: Eukaryota > Metazoa > Chordata > Ascidiacea > Aplousobranchia > Didemnidae > Diplosoma > Diplosoma virens. Next base: position 110,365 of record CAVMFT010000204.1, read on the forward strand.
CATTGTGTAATTTGACGTTTTTATAATTTGTAAAACGAGATCAGTTGAATTTTAGCTAGTTTAGTTTTAGGAAGTATTTTACTTATGTTTTATAATGCGTTAGTTGCTTAGTTAGATTAGGGTTAGGAATACGTGATTATGTTTGTACTCAGAATGTATTAAGTTATGTGTATTAATTATTTCTTTTCATTCTATTGAATAAGATTTAGAATTTTGTCGTTGTTTAATAAGCTATAAAATTTGTCTTAAACGACGCCTATCATTTTTTTGGATCAACAATAAATCAAGACAAGATCAGTGAAGTGTGTTGGAGTCCGTTTCAACGTTAGCGCTAAAATTTGGCAACGACATATATGTAGTAAGCAAATGAAGCAGTGCAACAGTTTTTCGAAATTTTTTTAACAATCGAGTAATACTATCGTCAATTTGAAAAACTCGAAAAACTCAAAAAATTGTTGCACTATTTCATTTGCTTACTAAATATAAACAAACTGCCTTTACACCACTTATATGATCATTCGGATGGTGCTGCAATAAGTCCAAGGTTTTTTTCTGCTACTACTGGGAAAGCACTGCAAACTGGTGACCAAAATACCGTTGTAGATTTCGAGCCAATCAAATTTCGGGAAGCGATGCGTTTCGTAGAGATCGAAACTTAAATACCAACCAAGAGTATTTATAAAAAACCTGTCTTGCAGTAGCAAGCGCTAATTCAATAATGTCGAAATACCCTGGAAATATGTGTCACTTTCGGTGATTAACTTAAGATTTCCGAACATTTGAAGACACTTTCCAACTTTGTTGTTAATGTGGACGCGCCAACTTGCTTTGACATGAAATGTCAACCACAGGTTGTGAATGACCCACATCGTTTCTAAAAAATAATCAAGAGTATGCAATATTTTCCAAAACTGCTTTGAAAAAAGGTGCTTGAATCAGTGCTCAAAAAGGTATTACAACATTTGATCGAAACGACATTTGATCGAAATTGACAGTTGATAAAAAACAAAAACAAGAGATTTTCAAAACTGCTTCGAAAAAAAGTGCTTGAATCAGTGGCAAAAAGGGTATTAGGACATTTGATCGAAACGGTATTTGATCGAAATGACATTTGATCGAAACGTTATTTGATCGAAATGATAGTTGATAAAAAACAAAAACAGATTTATTTTTGTATGTTTCTGGAATTATACAATCTCTTTGTTACTGTAAATTAGATTCATAAAAAGCAGAGGCCGTCAGTAAGAAGACAGTTTGTTGTTATTTTTTATAATTTTTTTCCAATGTCAAGGTGAAGAATTCTTAACAAGGTTCCTGGGCAAAGCATTTTTAAGGGACAAAAAATAGATCTCTTGTCTCGGTCCTGTTTTGTTAGATACCTGTTGCTGCGTTTGTAATCAGTAACATAATTAAGGAAAGGGGGGCGTTGTGCCATAACCCCACCCTTGGACACCCCTGGTAGAAATCAGAGACAGATTCAAAGGGAAGATTTTTTTCAAAATTACTGTTTTTGGGACAAAAAATTGACAAAATCGGGACAGATTTATAGTTATAAATTATCTCTTTCATTATTTGATCAAGTGTCGTTTCGATCAAGTGCCGTTTTGGTCAAGTGTTGTTTTGAACATGTGTCGTTTCGATCAAGTTTCGTTTTGATCAAGTGTTGTTCGATCAAGTGTTGTTTGATCAACTGTCGGGTCACGGGTAAAAAGAGATGCTTACAACAGCTACCAGGAAAGCATGCTGATTTCTTTGATGAATGGCAATGTTAATTTATACTCGATTCAGTGCTCGCGAACTGAGATCAAAACTGAGATAAATTAAAATTTCTGCAAAAAATTACATTGATCTTTTGACCACCAATGAAAGAAACCTCCTATCACCGTGGCGATTTTTAAACAAGAGTTGATTTCTTGCACCAAAAAAGTTAAATGAAATATTATTTAATTTTACTTGCACATATTTGCCCTTATTTGCTCTTATTATTTAACTCTTATTTACACACGTCTGCAGTGGAACAATGCGTCAAACTAGTCACAGAAGCATCTTTATAAGGAAAAGACAGATGAGATGGGTTCGTTCGTGCCACATTAAATCAATGCGATACATACTTAGAGTGGAATTCAAGAAGGATTTGATTTGAAAAATCGAACAAAAGCAAGTCATTAATTACGCTAAAATGCGATCTATAGTTGCTATAGTTGTATAAATAACAAACCGTTGTTGCATAAACATTAATTAATAGCAAGTTAGTCAAATTTTGAGAAGCCTCAAATTTTAAGCGTTTTGTGGCAGTTTTCAATGCATCATTAAACAATTAAAAATACTTTTTACGTTCTTGTTACAGAATACTCTTTTCAGCAAAAAGAAAATAATTGAACTTACTGCAGTTGTCTAGAGTCTAGGCCAAGGATACTCAACTATATTTTGCAAAGGTCCAGTCACAAAAGTTCAAAATTTTCTGAGGGCCGTTCACTCCTGTAAAACTTAACATAATCAATGATGTTAGCAAGATGGGGAAAAAACCTTTGTATTAAGGAAAAATACGGGTTGCGTCAATCTAGATCAAATTACAAATTATACAAAAACAAATTTTTAACGATTATTTATTTTTTGTTACTAATCTAATGGGAAAAATTGAATTTTTGTATTTTGCCAATGCCTTAAATCTTGGTTGTTAGGTAGTGACAGCGAGTCGAAGGCAATGGTGAAGGTTTTCATTGGCCATTCTGATTCAAAACTTGTTTTTATATAGTTCATGTCTAAAATGCAGACTCGCTGCAGTAAGTGGATCCAAACACAGTAAGAATTTGCAGAGCCAGTTTGCAAAGAGTAGGATAATTAGTTGAGAACCCTTCCTTGGACCAAAAATTCTCTGATTTACAATCACAGAATAGTTTTCTCACCAATACATTCTCCTGAAATTCAATTAGCTCCAGTTGAATTTTCGCTGCATTAACCCATTTAAACATATCTTTGGCTTAACCGAGAATTCTGTAGTACCACTACCAGAAAGGGGTTTCAATAAATAGTAGCAATTCTTTTCCCATAGGAAAGTCATCAAATCTTGCCGAAAAATTTTTAATCAACTTTTGAATAAATTGGATATATTTTTTACTTTTTTCCCTCTACACTGCTCCAAAAGTTTTGGAAAATAAAAAAAGTTGTTCTAAACATCAAATTTGAAAATTTTTAATTTTTTCTTAAAAGAGCGAACTGTAGTGATCAAGTCAAAAATAGTGTGCTGTTTTCCTTGTAGCTTTACATTCAAATCATTGAGGTGTGACATAATTTCAGTCAAAAACCCAACAATTTCCATTTGTTTATCATCTCTTAGAAAAGTCAAAAATATTTTTGATTTTACACTACTCTGATTCTTCAGAAAAACCATTATCTCCTTTCTAATTAACTAAAATCGCTCCAAAACTCTCCCTTTCTTAGCCATTTTACATTGTTATGAACAAGTAAATCCGTATAATCTGCATTGATTTTGTAAAAAAATTTTGAAAAAAACGATGTTGTAATGCTGATGTCTATCGAAAAAATTCTCTAGTTTGATAATAGTTTCCATGACCTCACAATATTCATCTCCCAGACTGGCACACAGTACTGCTTGGTGGATGATACAGTGGTAAGTTATCAAATAGGGATTATCTTTTAGAATTCGCCGAATGAGCCCCTTTTCTCTGCTGAGCATTGCGGGAGCTACATCTGTGGTTAGTGAAATGATTGATTTCATTTCAATATTATTCGATTCTACAATGCTTTTTAAGGCTTTATGGATATCTTCTCCTTGTGTTCTTTCTTTAAGAGCCGACACACCCAACAGGTTTTCAGTAAATTGTTTCTTACTTTCATCATAGTATCTCACAAACACTATAAGTTGAGAATTATCGGTCATATCAGTTGATTCGTCAATAGCTAATAAAATACAATTTGTGCTTTTCAGTCTTCCATTATGCTGCAAAACAAGATCTTCAGCCATTAGTTAGGTTCTCCTCATTGCTGTGGAATTAGAGAGAGGAATCTGCTTTATTTTATCCAGTATTTTATCTCTTTCTTACCATCAAATAATGTCTTAGCGGTCTGTATCATGCATTCCTCAACAATTTTTGCATCATTGAAAGGTTTTTTGTGCTTCCCTAAAATCCAAGCTATTCTTAGAGAGCACTCGAGCTCTCGTCATATTGGCAAGAATCATGGTTGACATTTCATGCTGAAATTTAAGCTGTTTTATTTTTTGTTTTTGCTCCTCTAATCCTTGCTTATAAATCCTTTCAAATTCGTTATGTGTACTTTTATAATGCCGTTTCAAATTAATACTTTTAACCAAAGCAATTTTTTGACTGCAGACAAGGCAATGTGGATTTGAGCTGCCTGTTGGAAGAATGAACGTATACCGATTTACCCATTCTTTCTTTAACAAGCGATTTTCATAATGAACTTTTCTTCTTTTGGAAGATGCCATAGTTTAAGCAAAATTAGGTTTATTTTTTAGTAAACTATGCTATTGTAAAGTTCTAAAAAGTAAATAATTTTAGTAAATTTATCAAAACATCCAATTTTAAAAGGCTTCCTTAACATTAGAATTACCCTTGATCTAAACCTTCACAAACATTTTCACTTTTACTTTCATCCCCCAAGTCATCTTCTGCAATCACGTTCAGCCAAGCTAGAGCTTGTCTACTACTAACTCGTTCTAGTCTCGGCATTTTGCAAGTGACTCAACATTATGAACTAGCTAGTAGCTAACTGTTGCCAGATATTGCTGTAATTGTTGCATGATTGTTTAAAACAATAATGCAACAAAAGTTTTTATTGTAAAGGCAATTTAAATTGTGGAAAAATCACAAGTTGCTTTCCGGTCATAATGACCGTTGCCTGTAATTTAAATACATGTAGTAAAACACAAAACAACTGGTAATTTTTAGGTTTACTCTAAACTTCAATTGAAAATATAGTTTAAGTCTTGTAATTTTTTATGTTTTGTCAGTACTTTTTATGTTTCTCTTTTAAAAAGGAAACTTTGCTCATATAGGTCAAAGTCAACCTTTTATTTGCTCATTTTATTAATTTATCATTTATTGTTTTGTTTTTGAAGCATGGTATTCAACTATAAAACTTATAATAATACTGCTGAAATCAGTTTTATTGATTACAACTAGGCCCGGGTGAGCCCCAAGGCCTTCACCGACTGCACTTTCAAGTAAAACTTTTAACTGTACCAAAACTCTTTTCAAATCCGCTTGCGCTAAAATCTTTATTTCAAACAAAACTTGAAACGCAAATCCAAAGTAAAGGTTTAACAGAATCTAGTCCAAGAGAATACCAGTCATCATAAAGTCAGCATACAGTGCAGCAGTGGCGTGCGGTGAGGGCATGCAAGTCATGCGTTACATGACCATTTTTGAAGCCATTGCATGACAAACATTTTCAAAATGACCTATATATTTTTAAGCTTAATAAAAAACAGCACTGTTTTAGGACAAAATTAGAGAAATATGAGGCCGACCCGAGAGGAAGACCTTTTTTTAGAGAACATTAGAATTTTAGGACGAAAAGAATAAAATTTTCCAGTGATTTGATGTGATGATATTTTTATTTATTAAGATGAATCGTATAAAATCTTGGAATGATTTCAGTCGGTGACCTTCTTTTTTTTAGAGAACACTAGAAGTTCAGGACGAAAAGTGTAAGATTTGCGACTGATTTGAAGTGATGACCCTTTTTTTTTTTTTTTGGGAGAACACCGTGGTTTAAGGACAAATAATCGGTCTGTGTCTTAGAATCTCACACAGAATTCTTTATGCTACCCAAAAAATATTGTATGTTCTATCCATAAACTACCCAGAAAATATCTAATTGAATGACCAGTTTTTAGCATGCCAGTTGCATGACCAGTCTTAGAGGTCACCGCACGCCACTTCAGTGCAGCCATCATAAAGCCACTGGAGTAGGTTACAATCAGCATGAAGCACAATTAGCAAAATAAGTTTACAGATGGCTCTTCACGGCGACCGAAACAAGAACTGATTTTTCAATTTGAAGCAACTACAAATTGAAAGCTACCAAAATTTACCGTAAGGCCAAATATTGATCAACAAAAGAAGAACGTGAATAAAGCGTGAATTTAGGTAAGACTGGGGTTGAACCAAGTTGGAATCTATCTGAAGTCTAGTTATATTAAGCCGATTCTCCAACAAATATGTAACTAATAATTTGATAAACGTACTATCAGTTTTTTTATGACTACTTGCAATAAAAACTATTGAACATGTGATTAAGTTGTATCGGAATAGACCTACTATCAGACTATAAATACTCAAATAGAAGATTTTAAAATTGAACTAACTCGTTTGCTATTCATAGTTGTACTTACAAAGTAGCGCAGTTGTCTACCCAATAGTGTTTTTAATTAAAGTTATATATTATTACAGTTAAATAAATTTAAAAAAATAAATTCATGAAGAGCTTCGCTGAACTAGTTTTGATAAACTTTAAAAGTAAAAACCACCATTGGTTATTAGCTATACAAGCAGAACTTAATCTAATGATTGTCATTAATCAGTTTTTATTATTTTGATAACAAATTAAAAAATTTAGGATAACTTTAATAATTGTAACTCATGTTTAAATTACTTAAGTAAGCTATCCGCATTATTAGCTTTACATAAATATTATTGCGGTTGTAAAATCAACTTTAACAACAAGAAAACTTGTTTGTGTTACCGACGCCACCTGATGGTTTGAAAAAAACTTTTAACAAAAACGTTGAAGAAACTCTTTTTGATGACGTCGCGCACTGAAACCATGTTTTTAATTTCTAGAAATTTCAATTTTATGTCATCGCTAATCAACGGCCATAGCTGATTAAGATTGAAGTTGGTCAAGAATTTCGGTTTTTCAGCTTATGTTAATGTCTCACGCCAACTTCACCCGACTAACCAAGATGATATTTGTCAGAGTTAACCCAATGATGATGGCATCCACCGGCAGCATTTCAATTTTCAAAGCAATCTCTATGCTTGCCAATTCGACCATATTTTTGACTTAGACGTACAGAAAGTTTTCTACGCTATTCTAACTTTTCAAATTTGCTTCAAGAGCTGAGGGAAATTTTTTTTAGTATTTCAATTGCAATGTTATATTTGGTTTCGGTTTATTTTTTTGGGTTCTATGTAAGAGAGCTTATGTTTGGCTATATCATACTTGGAAGCCTTGCCCAGTGGCGGACGGTGAGCTGTTTTTAAGATGTGCGCTTAAACAAAACATATAATATACGTGGTAAATTCAAACCAAAACCAAAACTAACTTATTTTTTTCATGGTTTTAACAAAAAAAAATTATTTTTTTGGTTTTGTTTTAAATTTACTACGATATTTTAATTTAAGCGCAGACCTTAAAAACAGCTGACCGTCCGCCCTTGACCTTGCCTTTCTTTCGATTTCAAGTTCGGTATTTTTAATTTTTTTTTTAAATGTAGCCTACATATTTGTAGTAAAAGTTAATACTTTTTTCCTAATCGGTACCTCACGATAATTGAGAAAACATTAAACGCAGTGACGCGCGAAATGATATTCAGGTTTTCATAATATGTAATTCAAATTTTTTTTTTATTAATCAGAATGATTTTCATTTTAAATTGTTGGCAAAAATATTTGTAATTAATTCATAGCATTGAATTAATAAATTTATTTAGTTGTTTCAATGGTTTCAAGAAAAAAAGCCAGTACTAAACAAGTTTATATTAGGAAAGTTGATTAAAGCATGCCATCTTGATTTTTCATTTCACGCAATCCGCAATCACAATTAAGCTGTGCTACCGAAGCCTGCTTTATATTCTCATTATCTATTTTGAGACGCGTAAAAAACTTTTATTTCTCATTTTTATCAGAAACAGTTTTTACATAAAAACAGACCAATTTTGATTACAAACCGTGCAGTGGAAAGTTTGCTGCTAGTTGCTATATATTGATTAAACTTTGCATAGTTCACAAAAAGTAGATAAAATTAAAATCTAAATCAAATATCGATTAATGATTTTGATCTAATAAAAAGCGATTGTGTTTTTCTTGTTAAAATTTCATCATTACTTATATAAACAAAACTTTTGTAAAAAAATAAAACAAACGATTTTTTCATAATTTTCAAATGATCGAAGGAAAAAAAGAATTTTTAAAATCATTACAAGATCATAAATCGTACTGCTAAGATATCTTGGTTGTGTGCCTTTGAATATCATACCAACCACGGCGACAGTTGTCAAATCTGATATAAAGCATAGCGAAGAACAAACTACAATTCGTCTGATTACTTGGAGTATTTGCTGTTTGGAAGCTTTAGAGGAATTTGTTTGTTGAGATTCTTTTTCATAGCTGTTTGTAGATACTTTAGTTGCTTCGGCTGATAATTCGCTCACTATTTGACTTTCAGTCGGAGCTATTGTTAAATCAGTGTTTGTGTTGTTAGTTTGATAGTTTATGCTTTTGTTAGCGTTTGAGGATATGTTTGATGGTGACTTTTTGTTTTTAGCATTGCTTTTGTTTATTTTGTTCCAAAGACAAAGTAATGGATACAATAGCAAAGCAATAAAACCTATTTCAAAGCCTATTGCAATAAAAGACGAAATGTAATAGACACTAAAAGGTAAAGTTAAGTCTTTTTCAGATTGCCCACGATGATGATAACAACCATTAATTGTGGATTGATTAGATTGTGGTTCTACAAACACAACGAGTAATAAACCGATGCAAACAAATAAGTAGCATAAAAAAACACAATTTAAAATTTTAATTTTTTTTGTATTCAATAGTATAATTGACGGTTGTTTATACATAAACTGCCCTCTCAACCAAAACAGTAAATACACAGCTACATAATTCAACAGGTATACCAAAACTGACATATCGATAACAATTTCGCAAAACTGATCTAAACTGTCGTTGTTAAATCCAATCCAAAACAAAAGATGGGTTAAAATAAGACGCGGTAGTGTAAGGAAAGATGCTATTGTTGCCGCTAGAAACACTGGTTTGAAATGATTTTTGGATTCTTGATTTTCAAAGCTCCCACAAATACAGTTGTTAACACTTATTGAAACAGTTAACAAAATTGACCAAATGATAAGAATGATATTTACAACATAACCAATAATCCACTTCACTGGATATTTCGTATCTTGTAACAAGGAACTTCCATTGAATTGTTGAGTAGAATTATCAGTGTAATATTTCATTATTTGAATGGTTAGTACAAAGCGTTTAAAACTTTACCAGGTTAATCCTACAAATAAAATTAAAATCTTATTTGCTTTTTTTCCCAAAATGTTTGTTATAAAATGTATGAAAAAAATCGTGTAAGATTACAATAAACAAAAAATGTATGTTAAATAACATTTTATATTGTATCGGCAATTAGGTGTGGACTACATCTTTGCGTAAACGTTAGGCGTACGTTCATTAAATTTCTGATGAGCGTAAGAAATTTAAATAAACCAACAAACCTAAACAGAGTATGGGCTAAACTAGTTATATGCCAGATTATTTGTAGACCAGTGATTCTGAACTTTTGTTGGCCCACAGATCATTTTTTATAGAAAAATATCTGATAGACCACTTTGCTATGCTGACACCTCATGAATCCCAATAGTTGAAACTGTCTTGCGTATAAAATAGTAAACTCAAAAGCATATTCAATCCTTACCTTTAATAAAATTATAACCAATAAACTTATTAAACAATCCCTTTTAATTTGCACACTTAACCTAACTACTTGTTTAATTTTAACAACTAAAAGATTAATGAGAAAATATACTTTTAATTTTAAATTTTATTTTAACAAAAAATGCATATCTAGTACAATGTATTTTGCAGAATCAATAGAACAGTCTAGAGCGCTAATGACTAACTTGGCTTTAGTGTTTCCGTAACGAAGAATCAAAATGTATTTGACAACATCATTTAGTCTTAATCTGATAGTTTCTATGCTGTTGATGTTCAATTTGCTTCTTTTTTAGTTGAATACATCCAGTACAGCTGAAAACGCAAATTCCACCATCCATCTAGTAGGAAGACAATAATGCTTGCTTCTACGTAACTCGTTGAAAAATATTTGATTTATAATGATGTACGCAAATAACCCTTCCTTGTTAACTCTTGCTCTTGGTAGTTTCACACCTTCTTTTAAATCCAACAGCGTTTTGCCCAACTTGGAAATTTCATCTCCTGGCTAATGGCTTGAGTAGCTTCTGAACGGAAACTGTGTCAATCACAATCATGGCACTCTAACCATTTGAACACGCTGCCGGAAGTTGTTTTAAAGTTTTGAGTTTTACAGAATTGCACAAACACTACATTATTCACTGCATTTGTTTTAACAAAGTTAATTGCGTGTATGACAGCATTCTGTTCCAAGTACAAAGCCAAGCGTAGTGTTGAGCGAAAAGCATCAAAGAAATTAGCTTTTCAAACACTAATAAAACACCAAAGAAAGAATATTTCTGCAATCTAGGGTTAGATACATAATTTACTTATATGCACTTCCATTATAATTTATTATTGTAACGTTTGTAATTTTCAGGAACTTTTTATCAAGAATTTATCTAAGTCAATGTGGGCCGCGAGAAATTCCTGGTGGTACACCTGGACCAGGTTGAAAATCACCGTTGTAGACCTTAGCATATTCAAGTACAGTGGCGAGCAAAAAAGCAAGACTTTTTTTATTGGATTTTTTTAAAATAACTTAGTTAAAATTAAATTATATTTTTCAAAAAAAAAATCAATTAATATTAGATTTAATATAATTTTTTGTGCTCCTTTTAATGATATACTACTTGATAAATATAATTCAATTTTAACAAAATTATTTTAACGAAATCTAAAAAAATAAAAAAGTCTTACTTTTTTGCTCGCTACTGTATTTTATATTTTTCGCCGATTCTTTTTCAACGGTGGCATTCAATTAATAATTGAGTTCGAGATAAAATATTGCTTTGCTTAGTCTTTCTTCAAAAGCTTTCATAAGTTCGTCATAAAATAAGTTTCTTTATAAGATTTATTCTTAATTTTTTTCTTTTTTCTAAGCAGATTTATTCTTACGACACTTTCTTGTCCTTATCTTTTTAAACATAGTTCATGTTACTAATTTTCTTTTAACATTGATAAAGTTTGCTTTTAATGGTATTTTTCACTTTTTTCCATGAAAGATGTCGTTTTTTCCACTTTTTTCCATGAAAGATGTCATACAAAATTTGCAATATGGCTGCATAGTTCAGACGACGATTTTTAACGGCAGACTACTATTAATATTCGTAAGTTACAATTTTACTGATGTATGAATTTAGAATTAATGGATAGCTTATCTTAACAACATTTTTACATTATGTGAACCGATTTTCTGCTTTACATTTGAGAAAACAACTTCATTGATTAGAAACTAAAATAAATCATTTCACTAAAATCTGAAAAATCTTTTTGTTATTTATGTTAAATTTTTCTGAAATAAATTTGAATAAAAAGCAATTGATATTACCATATACAGTATACGTTTACTGATAGATTGTTTATTGCTTTCTCGTTAGCTTTTCTCGATACATGCATCAACTTAAACTTTTTCTGTTGAAAAAGGAACAAGCAAGCCAATTATTTAAAATATTTAGTAAAATTAAAACCACTTGCTTTGACGCTGTTCGTCGAAATTATGCGGTTACAGAGTTTTTTATTCATTTTCAAAATACTTTCGATTATTAAAAGACTTTTCAACAAAAATTAAATCTTATTAAAGTGCTACTTTCTGATAATTAGTTCACGCTATAGCCATTAAACTTTACAATAAATACACGTTTCTTTGTATTAATTTTCCTTATGGTGAACTTTACACTAGTTAATCAGCATCGGTCAGTTTATTTTTAACCTGAGGGCTTGTTATTGTGCCAATTAAAACATAAAGTTCTCAGATGTGTTGTAGAAATAGAATTTATTTCTTCTTATGTTTTTAAAAAGTCATCCATTTTGATTTAGATCCAAGCAAGGTTGGAGCCAAGGATTTATCCTTTTACTATTCCAGGCTGCTGGACTAGAAGACGTAACTAGACGGCGTTGAGCTAGCATCGAGTTTCGTCATCCAAAGCCATCGGACCTCTGCTTCTTGTGGTGATTTATGTATGGGGAACATTAATAAAATGTAGTCTGCGACTTGTTCAATGCTCTACCTTTACAAATCTATTATACAGATTAAGCAATGCACTCTTGACTTGTGACCTGTAGAAATGTATTGCAACTTTTTATACTTTTTTTTTTCTTTGTAAATGTACTTTTAAATTTTCAATGTTAAGACACAGGTACGGTGACCATGCACAATTTTTTGTGCATATTATAACATATATAGTTTAGTTGCCGTCTTTCTATTTGCAACCTTTGCTCTATTTTATCTTCAATTATTATCAATTGTTTCTTTTGGGTGCGAATAAAAACAAACTACTACTACTACTACTACTACTACCACTACTAAAGAGCAAGATCTAATTTGTGCATGAGCAACGTAACTCTCGTAGATAGTTTTTTCCTTAATTTCTCAAGATTATGACAAAACGAGAGTGATTTTTTTTATTTTAAATCCGGGATAGGTCGTGACTGGACGGAATTGTAAGAATTTAAAATTCGTGTGAAATGTAAACTTATGTTTGGCTTTTGAGTATTTTACTGCCATCACAGTTTTAAAGTGAATAAGATTCAGCCTCAAAGTGGGCAGAAACACTAAAAGATCCACTTTTTGTGCAGTCTACGACAGACACGAAATCTGCTGCTTGGCAATCATTTGCTTAAGTCACATAGAACTTCCTTAAAAACCACAAATTTTAAAATTATCAAGAGTTGGTGGAAAATATGCTTTCCAAGTTCAAAGATTTAGATGTTAAGATGAGTATCAAGGTTCGCTTTTGCTTCAGTCACTTAGATTGCTTTCCTGCCAACCTTGGTGATCTAAGTGAAAAGTATGGAGAAACGTTCCACCGACATTAAGGTCATGGAAGAGAAGAATCAGGGCAGGTGGAATGCCCACATGTTAGCCAACTAGTGTTGGAGTCTCCAACGTACCAGCTTGGCGGCATCACCTTGCAGGAAGTCTTACAAACAAAAATTTGTAATCGTTGACTAATTTTATAGTATTATATGACTGATTAATGTGCTTTGACAGTTTAAGCTATGTATTAATACTTCGATTGTTATTAAAAGTAGTATTTGCGCTTTGATGTTTTAATTGTTCTTTAGCTGTTAATATCTCCTGACTTTTTGCTTGATTTTCACATTAAAAATAATTTGCATATAGAAGGCTCTGTGCAATAATATTTACTGCTTTTCACGATATCACATCAAAAATGAAAGAATATTGTATGGACATGCTTGAAAAGGGTAATACATCCCGTTAAAACTGCAGCATAAAGAAAACACCAATTTTGCGTATCTTTAGAGTTTTTTTGAAAAAAAATATAAAACATTTAAAAAACTTGAGCCAATTCAAAAAAACCAAGATTATTATCGGATTGAGCGACATAAAAATACTCAAAAGCCGTTGAAACTTTTTGGCTTAAAAATGTATGTTGACCAGTAATTGCCATTATGTTATTGTTTAGCAATATGTCAGTAACGTTATGTCTGTGATGTAATTCAAATGTCAATTGTTTCAATTTATTAGCAATTCGTTAAATTTTTAAGGCTGTGTTTTTATTACCTATATACCAAGTTGTAATGCAATATCTTATGTGACTGATTATCATGGAATTATGTGATACAAGCATAATTTTTTGGTTCGAGTGTTTTAAATTTTTTTTTCATACTATCACTAACGCAGATTTTTCGTGGCGCAAAGTCTATATGCAATTTCCAACTTAAATTTTCGCAAAGTACTATTTCCAAAATCTTTCTTTTTTGGTTGTTATGAAATAAATTTATTACTGATTGAAATTGATTCCTTGCTTTTCACCTTAAATCTGCCCTTGTATTCGTATATGTAGAGCCCCTGTCTCATAGGTCTAAACAGGTAAGCTGTTATGATCGTGGAAATAAAACAAAACCTCGTTTAAACTTAGTTTTCAACGTGTATTTTCTATCTGCAGCAACTATGATTATGGCCCAGTGATGTTTAATTGTATTTTTAGTGTATGTACTAGCTCGTCTTAAAGACAAAAAAAATCGACAACATTCAATGCGTCAAAGCAAAAAATTTTGGGGATAATAAAACAAATTGTAACTTATACTTTCGGTTGAATTATATCGAATTTGACAGCACTTATAAAAGTTGGTGCAGTTATTAACAATACACAGCCGAAATATTTGACAAATATGATTCTATATCTTTCTAAGATTTTAAATTTAGTGTTTTTTTAAGTTTTGAAAGCTATAAAAATATTTTCTCAGTTTCATTTTTCAATGCGTTCTAAAAGCAAATGTCTTTTAGAAATAATTTTAATTTGTTTGAATTAAATTTGTCGTACTACTTATTGTTCTAATCGAGGTACTTATACTTATTTGAAGGTTTGGTGTATTGATGTTTGGTGCAATATACTGTATCTATTTACAGGTTTAGTGTATTGATGTTTACTTTTCAAAAATACTGTTGGTCAAAGCGTGATTTGATAACGAGCTTTATGTTTATTGTAGATTTCAATTCATACAAAAAAAAGTTTATCAACCATTGTTGGTAATTTTTTAGAAAAACTAGCATTATTTTTATTCGACAACTTTAACGAAACAAACATTGTTAAATTTCTCAGTGATGCTTTTAATTGCAAAGCGTGTGAAAAAATAAGCATTTCAAAAAAATTAAAAAAAATCAGTTTGGATGAAAATGAATTGCAGCTTTATGGCATTTTACTTTTACGCCTAAAATCCATTCAGAGGTGAAACCAGAAAGATTACAGTGAGTTCCGAATATAATGAAATCTTTAAAGATAATTACAATTTAGGGAGAGAGTATAATGTTTTCTTCATCCATACCACGACCATATATAACAGCATAAATACATTCATCCTAACATAAAATTACTACTTAAATTACTGCTTAAAGTAAAATTACTTCCCGCTCTTGCAGTGTAATTTTATGTTAGGATGAATGTATTTATGCTGTTATATGTGGTCGTGGTATGGATTAAAGATAATTGACTTTTATTTTTAACAGAATTTAAGCTATTAAAAAATGAAAATTAAAATCGCGTGAAGTAAAAGATTTTTCTTCCCAAAGCTTTTCATCTGACACTCTTCAGGGGAAATTGTCAGAATAAAGCAGAAATAAAACCGTATTCAACAATAAAAAAGACTGCAACACTTTTCTCACCCACCTCAACTTCCTTCATCGCTCACTACACTTCACCTACGAAAAGGAATCCAATCACTCTCTCTCCTTTCTTGACGTGTTGGTAGAAAGGCACGATTCGGAATTTCTAACCTCAGTGTACAGGAAACCCACCTTCACCGGCCAGTATCTACGTTGAAACTCCTTCAGCCCACAAAAACAGAAAATCAACCCTATTGGTACTCTTGTTCACAAAGCTTTTATGATCTGTTTAAAAAGCAAACTGGACACAGAGCTTGGCAAAATTCGTTCAATTCTATTAGAAAATAGCAACCCGGAACATGCAATCAATTCGGCTTTTAAACGAAAACATCAACAACTAAATTCTAACCCGATTTACACAGTGGAAAAGTGCCCTGTCCACCTACACATACCATGGATTGGAAATGTTTCGATGAAGTTCAAAAAGCAGATTACGTCTGCTGTAAAGCGCTGCTTTTTCTCCGTCGAACCACGTGTTATTTTACAATCCGACAGCTCTTACCAGCAACTAAGAAAGACGTGTTACCTTCCCATCATCACAGCAATGTCATTTATCAGTTTGTGTGGCACTGCGATAGTCGGTACGTTGGTCGCACGTCTCAACGCTTAGAAGAGCAAATTAAACAACAAGTTCCAAGATCCATCTCCAACCGTCCTGCCTCGCACAACCGTCAAAGCCTTTCCCGCTCTTGCAAGGCCAACATCCGCCCACAATTTCACGAATCCACCATTGGTCAATATCTTTTTGACAATGCCCAATGCGCTCTCCACTACAAAAACGACAAATTTTCTATTCTCGCTCGAGGTCGCTCTTCTTTTCACCTTTCTGTTTTTGAAGCGACTTTCATTAAATCTTTTAATCCTCCTCTATGTAAACAAAAAGAATTCGTCTACTCTTTGAAAATTTTTTAATCCTTTCTCTCATTGGCTAACTTCTTTCAGCCAATGAGAACTCTGCTTTCCTTTTTATAATCCAGTTCGGTTTCATTTCTGCTTCGTTCTGACGATTTCCCCTGAAGAGTGTCAGATGAAAAACTTTGGGAGGAAAAATCTTTTACTTCATGCCATCTTCAAATTCTGTACCACCAAACGTCTATTCAAAATTAAAATAAAACAGATTATTCAGGTAGCAGTTTTTGGACCTGGGTAACTGCTTCTTGTTTTAATAAGCGGAGTTGCCATAGTAGGAAACAGTGCGAATTCATTTAAGAGTTTGTTGTAAAGTACAAAAATCACTCCTGTGGACTAAGCTGAATGACGTAAGTTTGATTCTCAGACTACCTAAGTGATTTTGCAAATCAGAGTGCTGTCACTCCGAGCTATAGCGCCAATGTTAGAGCTCTAGTCAATTGTTGCTAAATCTAAAGTTTGTCAACTTTTTTTCTGTTGCGGATTTGTCAACTGTCTGTCTGAATATTTGAGTGAGATGTCTAAAACATTTATTAATCCAGAAAACAAAGTTGGATAATTTTTTTTTTCATTTATCTTTTGAAAAATACTAATTATTTAAAACTTTAAAATGAATAGCAAAAAATAAAACTATTAAAATTGCATTTTGGGTTGTTTTCGGGTCCCTCATTATGCAATCTTTTATTGTTATTTTTTTAGAACTTATGATGAGTATACTAAATAAAATTCAAAAATATTTTTTTTAATTTTCTTTATTTATATTCCTTTTAAAATGACTTATAAAGAAAATTCAAAAACAGAGTTTGTTTTAATGCAACTAAATACAAACATGTTACGTTTTATTAACTGTAATTATAAGACTATTCTCTTGGATGGATTATTATTTTGAAAAAGTAACAAAATTGCTTTAAGGCTAGTTACAGTTAGCAATTATAACTGCTATGGCAGTTACAGTTATTTTTAGTTTTGTTTGTTTGGCTTACCACTGCAAATATATTGGTAAAAACGGTATTTTGCGACAAGATTAAAAACACGTACACTTGCGCACTTTCTTCATCAGAGTGTCAAACCGAACCCGAAACGGTTCTGTAAACCCTGTTAATCGTTATTATTTTTTGAACCTGAACCGAAAGTGAACTAGAAAAACTAAAATTTCTTGAACATGAGCAGGAAATGAAACTGTAAAAATTAAATTTGCGAAACTGAACCTGAACCGGAATTTTATTACGGATCCGGTTTCACGCTATGATTTTAATTTTATAGACGCCTGAATGAATCACGATTTTGTGCTTAAAGTAGACAGAATTTATTTGGTCATTGACATGCTGTAAAGTGTAGAAGCTATTTATTACTATAACTGCTACCTAAGATTACCAGTCTGTATTCAGCTGCTTAAATAAGTTTATTGTGAAGAAAAATTACGGATAAAAAGAGCTAAATTAGACTAGCGGCAAAGCTGGCAGCACAAACACAAACAATATTAAAACGATAACGAAAGCAACAGATACAGGACAATTGGCAATTGCAACAATAAAAATGATCACTAAATAGGCAGATGCCAACTGTGTCAAATTTCCAAACAAATTTATTCAAGACCAAATTTAGATTGGCGAAAATAAGAAAAGAAATTACATTTTATTACCTCGTTAAAAGCGGGAGACCTTTGTAAAAAATCCATTGTAGATATATCGATTATACACGACTATTAAAATCTTTGCACTCCTGACAGCGACCACGTCACAGCGAGAATGAAACAAAAAACGCGCGTGCGGTCTATAGCGCACCAAACAACCGCACAAGCGCTACGCTCCAGTAAACGTTATTTCCGAGACGGGAGTGGTACAATCAACGCTTACATATGGCAAAACAGAGACGTCATAAACAACTATTTATAGTCGATAAATTAAACAGGGATGTTCAACCTGCGGCCAACTTCTTGTTTTTATGCGGCCCACTGCTTACTGAAATTCTTTAGAATTTTTTTATAATTGTATAGAATTTGATATCACTGTGGTCATGGTAATGTATAGAAAAGCAAAGTAAATCAGTCAGTTGATTGCTGCATTGAGTGACTTTTAATGAACTGATTTATGAAAACTTTTGTGGCGGAGTTTTTCATAAGGATGCTTGCCCCAAGCATCGTTTGCAATATTTATATTGCTTTGCTATTGAATTAATATTGATTGGATTATTTGTAAGGACTTTTTACATCATCAAGTGATAGTTCGTTAGACTTGCCATGCGTCTCGTTTTTAGGGCTTTGTTCCGACCGGTTTGCCAAAAGATTCAAAGTGAAGACCTTTTGTTTTTTTAAAGAACACTAGCTTTTAGGAAAACAATCTTGAAATTCGAGACTGATTCAAAGTAAAGATTGTTTTTAGAGTATACTACTTTACTTGCCTGTTGTTAGTTAAACTGTAGTGGTAGTAAAGTTAATAACTTTGAGCGAATGTGGAGAATTTGGAATGGGATTAAAGTAGTAGCAGCGATGCTGTTCGTGATAAAAAAAGAAAAGATGTTGATTTATAAAAAGAGTGGAAAGAGGATCAGATATTTTTAGAAATTCTTACTCCAATCTTGAAATTTAATTTATATTCAGGGTCCAGGGATCCTCCTATAGCCAAAGATAGTGTCGTTTCTAGTCGGCGAAGCTCAGGTGGCAGGATACCTCAAAGTATTGGCTGGCGCGCAATACACCACTGTTGAGTAGAGCAGAGATAGGGTGCAATTTGGGGTATCTCTTGGCATCTCTTGGCATCTCTGGGAGCAATTTGTGGTAATTGCTTACTCTATGTATTAGCGCCTCCGTCGTTTTCCTTCAAGTCAGGAGGATAAAAATAGAGATAAAAGAGAAAAATCAATAAAAATAAAATAGGACGGTAGTCCTTCTTATTTGCTGGCAAGAGCTGTCGAATCGTAAAAAGAAGACGTGGTTCGACAACAAAAGAATTGTATTTGACTGCTGTAGTAATTTTGTTTTTTGAATCTTGTCAAAACAATTTTTATCCAAGAAACATGGATAGGTAGACTGGATATTTTTCTACTTTGTAGAACAATATGGCATTTAATTATAAAATTTTGGAAAAAAAATACAATTAGTTACAAATTCCCTGTAGCCTTGAGTGATTAAAATAGATCAAATTTTTTTAAATTTTGGTTCGATTTGCTTTTCAAGCAGATCATAAGCGCCCTGTGAACCAAAGTGCCAATATGATTACTTTTGTCTCTTTAAGAATCTCAATCCTCAATTCTCTGCACCTATTTTTATAGTACGCTTATAAAAAATTAAACACTCCATTTTTTTTTTAAGCGTTTTGGTAGAAAGGCAAAATTCAGTTTCGTGATCTCTTAAAAAAATTCAATTTCATCAGCCAGCACATTGCTGGAATTATTTTGTCCCTGAAAAACTTTCGAGCAATTAGAGCTCTTTTCGTTACTTTATAGCTTAGTTTGACTTGTTTCTTCTTTATTCTGATTATTTCTCCTTATAAGTTGCAGACGAAAATCGTTCCAAATGATTCCGATTATACTTGCTATTTTCAAATTCTGTCCAACAAACCGTCTCCATAATTTTTTTTTTGGTATTTCCTAAATTTTTTAATAAATATTTTTTTTTATTAGGCTTAAATTTGCGTTTGATAATAGTACTTTTTTAAATTTTGCCTCTCTCGCCTTCGGCTCCCCTGAACACATTATAATTGTTGTTATTTTAAATACATCTTTTTATTGATTCTATGTAGGCTTTTTATCTAAGTTTGACGACAATTGTTTTATAATTTTTTTGTGTCTGTGCATGTGTTTATATGTGTGTAGTAAGCTTACCTTAACTATTTTGTTCTCAATACTTTTTTAAATACATTTTTTGAACCATTACTATAAGATATATAAATGTAAATAAAACTAAAAAACTTCTAAACATATTTTAAAAAATTTTAAAATATTAAAGTAAATGATATTAAATTAAAATCCCATATTAAATTAAAATTTGTTAAATACATGTAGTAAAACACAAAACAACTGGCAATTTTTAGGTTTACTCTAAACTTCAATTGAAAATATAGTTTAAGTCTTGTAATTTTTTATGCTTCGTCAGTACTTTCTACGTTTCTCTTTTAAAAAGGAAACTTTGCTCATATACCGCAGATCAAAGTCAACCTTTTATTTACTCATTTTATTAATTTATCATTTATTGTTTTGTTTTTGAAGCATGGTATTCAACTATAAAACTTATAATAATACTGCTGAAATCAGTTTTATTGATTACAACTAGGCCCGGGTGAGCCCCAAGGCCTTCACCGACTGTACTTTCAAGTAAAACTTTTAACTGTACCAAAACTTTTTCAAATCCGCTTGCGCTAAAATCTTTATTTAACAAAAAACTTGAAACGCAAATCCAAAGTAAAGTTTAACAGAATCTAGTCCAAGAGAATACCAGTCATCACAAAGTCAGCATACAGTGCAGCACTGGCGTGCGGTCAGGACATGTAAGTCATGCGTTACATGACCATTTTTGAAGCCATTGCATGACAAACTTTTGCAAAATGACCTATATATTTTTTAATTTTATGAAAAACTGCTCTGTTTTAGAATAAAATTAGAGAAATATGAGGCCGATCCGAGACGAAGACTTTTTTTTTAGAGAACATTAGAATTTTAGGACTAAAAGAATAAAATTTCTGACTGATTTGAAGTGTTAATCTTTTTTTTTAAATTGAATAGTATAAAATTTAGGAATGATTTCAGGTGGTAATCTTCTTTTTTTTAGAGAACACTAGAAGTTCAGGACGAAAAGTGTAAGATTTGCGACTGATTTGAAGTGATAACCTTTTTTTTGGAGAACACCATGGTTTAAGGACAAATAATCGGTCTATATCTTGGAATCTTACGCAGAATTCATTCTGTTACCCAGAAAATATTGCATGTCCTACCCATTAACTACCCAGAAAATATCTAATTGAATAACCAGTTTTTAGCATGCCAGTTGCATGACCAGTCTTAGAGGTCACCGCACGCCACTGCAGTGCAGCCAGCATAAAGCCAGTGGAGTAGGCTACAATCAGCATGAAGCACAATTAGTAAAATAAGTTTACAGGCGGCTCTTCACGGCGACCGAAACAAGAACTGATTTTTCAATTTGAAGCAACTACAAATTGAAAGCTACTAAAATTTACCGTAGGCCTAATATTGATCAACAAAAGAAGAACGTGAATAAAGCGTGAATTTAGGTAAGACTGGGGTTGAACCAAGTTGGAATCTATCCGAAATCTAGTTATATTAAGCCCATTCTCCGACAAATATGTAACTAATAACACAGGTCTACAAAATTTTAAAAATTTTTTCTTTCTTATATGAAAATAGTCATTTCTTATAGATTTTTGGGTGCTGAATCCGAAAATAACAATAAAAACCTTCGATTAGCTCTCGTTTTTGAAATATTTTCAATTTTAGTTTTCTACAAATGCATACATTAACGCTAATGCAACAACAGAAACGCTCATGTTCACAATCGCATTCTTTTAGCTTTCCTGTTGTAAGGCAATTCTGGTTGATCTCGGACAAGAGTCCAACAGTAATCAGCTAACATTGATGGGCTCCATTTTCCTTGGTACCGTTTTTCCTTGACTGCAATATCCTGGTGGAAACGCTCCCCATGTTTGTCACTTATGTCACCACAGTTTAAAGGAAAAAAATCCAAGTGCAAATGTAAGAAGTGTATTTTCAAAAACATGTTGCACCCCATATTTTTGTAGGAGTCTATCATGTGTTCCACCAGTTCAAGATAATTTGGAGCTTTTGTATTCCCAAGAAAGTTGTGTGCCACATCTCGGAATGCATTCCAGGCAACTTTCTCTATTCCAGATAAGGTGTGATCAAAGTCTTCATCCTTTTATAGCTTGTTGATTTGAGGTCCAACAAAAATACCTTCTTTGAGCTTTGCTTGGCTTAATACAGGAAACTTGTTGCAAATGTATTTAATAGTTGCTCCATCCTGATTCATCGCTTTTGTAAAATTTTTCATTAATCCAAGTTTAATATGCAAAGGGGGAATAAAATCTTTGATGCTTCCACTAATGGAGTGTACTTCACATTTTTTGCACCTGCTTTCAAAGTATTTCTTTTTAGCCACTCCTTTTTAGGGTAATGTTCATGTCTTGCACGACTGTCCCATTCACACAAAAAAACAGCAATACTTTGTATAACCAGGCTGAAATCCCAGCAGTATTGCAATTACTTTAAAGTCACCACACAGTTGCCAGCAGTACTGTTCGTAATTTATGCACTGTAAAAAGTTCTTCATATTCTCGTATGTTTCTTTCATATGAGCTGCATATCTAACGGGAATTGATGGCAACATATTTTTATTGTGCAACAACACAGCTTTTAAACTTACTTTCGATGAATCAATAAACAGTCTTCATTCTTCTGGTCTGTGGGAGTACCCAAATTCTTGCATAATACCACCAATATCTGTGCAATATACAAGTCCCCCTTTCATGCTAAAAAACCGGACCAAAGACTGTTGACGTGTACAAAAACTACAAATTTTGACACCACTTTGAAGCAAATTCCATTGTTTTAATCTGGAAGCCAATAGTTCCGCTTTAACTTTCGGAAAATCCAACTCCCTTACAAGATCATTCAGTTTACTTTTATTAATTAAATGTGGTTCAGTAGTAATACCAAATTCTTCATTTCTGGATGTGCACGGTTCAGAAACGCTGCACTCTTCACTGCTTTCTGCATCGTCTGAACTCAACAGATCTATTTCATGTGGTTTAGAAATAGGTAGCTTGTCATTGTGAAGAACAGGACGAATTGCAGATGGTATGTTAGGATACTCTATTACAGACTTCTTCTTCCTGTTGAATCCTTTTTTCATGGAAGGCGTGAGACAGAAGTAACAATCGTTTACGTGATCCGTAGGTTCTCTCCAAATCATTGGCACTGCAAATGGCATTGCCTTTCTTTTCTTCTTCAACCACTCATTAAGGGCGGTTACACAGGAGTTGAAGCATACGTGAGGAGCCCAAGGCTTTTCCTGATCTCCGACTTTACAACCAAAGTACTGATGATAAGTGTAATGATATTTACACTTCACATTTGTTTGCGTTTAATTAACTAAAAGGTTACGGGCATCTAAATAAAACACAACATAAACAAATAGATTAAATTAAACTTCAACAGAAAACTATTATTTATCACAACTCAAAACTCAACAATTATCTGTACAAAGCTGCAAAACCTCTGAACTGAAAACTTAACAACAGTCACGCGTTGATTAGGTTGTCATAAAAAACGTCAATGGCTTACAACAAAAGCGCTTCATAAAACTTAATTAAAGGTTTTATTACATTTTCCCTCCCTTAAAATAAGAGCTATACATAAGTCTTAATACATCATGTGCTACTACATAAAATGACTAAGAGGAAGAATACACAAAATTGACAGAATACAACAACAACTCAAAACAAGAATTAGTAGTATGTTAGGCGATCCGGTGGCCGTCTATCGCGAATAGATCTGCGTAATTCAGGTTCACTTTGAGAATTTTCTCTCTCGGTTCGTAGGTTTTCATTATTCTGTTGATCTTCAAGGGAAGGTGTAGATGGTGAGTTTTCTTCTGGTTAGCCTTGAATTTCAGTTTCGTTGCTTGTCAGACGTTCGCTATGGAAGTTGTCATTTACATAATACTGTTTTTCAGACACGGGTGCGATGTCACGCAATGTGACAGTTTTTTCATGACCGTTGGACAATCGAACTCTAGCATAATTTGGGGTGGCATGTATAAGTTCTACTTTATCGACTAACGGTTCGTGTTTACTTGTTCTAACATCTCTCTTCAGCAAAACGCTATCGGGTAGATTTAGCCACGTTGGGGTGGACAAACCTAGACAAGAGCGACGACTAAAATTGAAAAGTCGCTCATGAGGGGTTGTGTTGGTAGCGGTACAAAGTAACGAACGGATAGAATGCAATGTGTGGCAGGCAACACAACTTGCCACTGTTCGATGGGTAAGTTTCTCGTCTTTAAAGATAGTTTTACAGCCGTCCATATAATAGCATTATAACGTTCGCACTGCCCATTGCCTTGTGGGTTGTATACGGAGGTATAACTAGTTGATACTCCACGTTTATTTAAGTAACTAATAAACTCTTGAGATGTAAAGCACTTTCCCCGATCTGAATGAATATAAGACGGCAACCCAAATGTGGTAAATAATTCGTTAAGACATCGAATGACTGTTCTTGTCTCCATGTTTCGACAAGGAAAGGCGAATGGAAACGGGGAGTACTCGTCCATGACTGTCAGTAAATAATAATTTTTATAAGTCGATGGAAGGGGACCTTTAAAATCAATGCTCAGGCGCTCGAACGGTTGAGTAGCTTTAATTAACGGTACTGAGTTTGGTTTGAGATATCTTGGTTTTACTTCTGAGCAAATACGACAGCGAGCAACAGTGTCTCGTACCTCCTGGAGACTGAACGGAAGATTTTTCGTCTTAATGTAATGGTGGAAACGAGTTACACCAGGATGGCATAAAGAAGCATGAATATCATAAAGCGCGGTATTTGCCATGCTTGCAACGTATGATCGTGAAAGAGTATCAGGAACACAATTGTATTTTCCTGCTCTGTAAATATGTCGTAATCATATTCAGCCAATTCGAGACGCCATCTTAAAATTTTATTGTTCTTTATTTTACTGTTTCTTCTGTGATCGAACATAAAGGATACAGATTTTTGGTCTGTTATAAGATGAAAGCGGCGACCTTGAAGAAAATGGCTCCATTTCCTAATGGCCTCGACGATGGCTGTGGCTTCTTTCTCAATGCTTGAATGACGGAGTTCATTTACGTTCAGAGTTTTTGAAAAGAATGCCACTGGTTTGTTCTTTTGGTTTAAAGAAGCAGATATGGCAGTTTTGGAAGCATCAGTTTTGATAGTAAACGGCTTGCTTTCATCAATTACGCCTAGAGTAATTTCTATCAAAGTTTTTCGCAAATCTTCAAACGCTTTTGCAGCCTCGTCAGCTAAAGGAAATTGTTTGGTGCTTACCAGAGGTTTTATCTTATCGGAGTATTTCAGTATCCATTGCGCGTAATAGGAGAACATGCCGACGACTCGTCGAAGAGATTTTAACCCGTATTATCCCAAGGCCTTTAAAAATCAAAAAAATATCCCGAAATTTTGTGTGGCGGCTGATTTTCACACTATTTGACGATTCTGTAAGTCTCATCTCGTTCGCAATACCAAAAGGCCCTTTTTTAGGGGGGTCTACTTTTGTAGTCAGTGGGATAATCCAATATCAAAATTTGCTCAAATTGATATTTTTCGGAGTTGGAATCTAGCACAGGTTTTGCGTTATTACTGCTCAAAACGAAATGTTTATGCATAAAATGTTGTGCATTTAGAGTCTGGACGGATATAGAGTGGCTAATTCCTCAATATTCAGGCAATTAGCTAAGCTTAGGCTATTGTTACCTCTTTCTCCTGATGGTTTACCAGTAGATGATAAGTCCCATTTACTTCTCATCAATAAACCCTTCCTAAGTTTGTTATAGTTGAAAATAAGAAACAAATGATAGAAGCAGGAAAAGATGTTTATTTCTCATGAAACAGTTGAAAACACGTGTTTACATGCAAGCTTTGACTACATTTTCCACAAGAATTACGACAATTTTTTTTACAAATCGCACATCTTCTCACAGAAGCGGGAGAAGGATAATGCCCTATGCCATCTAGACGTATTTCATCCGCCACTTTGAAAGCACGGGCTGGGCGACTTCTGACATCCAGAATCTGTGAAGCAGACCTTCTGATCATAATGCTGACGACTCATCGACGGAAGTCCTTTTGGGAAAAGACTTCACCAGAAATGATCCTATATATACGCCAACTGTATACAAATGCGATGTTTATCGCATTTATGATCAGTGGCCAATACCATTTTTTGCCACGAATTACTGGCCTGAGATCGGACAAAGCACGGTCTAGCAGATCAACACCACCCATTCCGCGATTTTATGCAGCAATCACAGCTGGTTCAGTGATGTTTCCTCTTCCCTTCCCTCTGATCCACCTCTTGGCATTTCCCACTGGCTCCACCCCATATGCATTACTTCCGATAGTGACTACTGAGTTATCATTCCACCGCACAATTTCCAGGTTGCTCGCGCTCCTGAAATCGTACGACCCCCTTTCCCTTTTCTTCATATCACTAACATCTGCCAATGGGCATTTTCCAATCCGATTGTTTCTCATGGTACCGGTGGCTCTGAAACCTTTCACATCCAAGTCAACAAGCAGCTTATAACTTGAAAAAAAGTTGTCAAAGAAAACACTATGGTTGACCGGATTGTCGCATGTTTTCAACGCAGTTTTGACAACGCGCTCCCCAAGAGGGACATCTTCTGCATTTGGCGACTTTCCTTCATATATTTCAACGTGGTAAGGCAAACCAGTTGAACTTGCCAGTACCCAAAGCTTATACCCGAAACGAATAGGCTTTCCCCTGATGAACTGTTTGCATGAGTGACGTCCATAGTATGGCACCATGGACTCGTCTATGCTTAGATCCTCATGAACTACACCAAATCGTCTCAGCTTCTCATTCAAAATATCATATAATGGCTTCACTTTCGCCATTCGACAGTCACTCAAGCATTGATTGTTTGCTGCATGCAGTACCGATTTTATTTCAAAAAAGCGATTCCTACTCATAGTTGTGCAAAAAGCATCACATCGTAAATCCGGGTCTGTGCTCCAGTAGTCTCTTTCTGATAGGCGTATATTGTAGGCTGACAGAAAAATCAGTCCAATAAATTGCATCATTTCTTCCATAGAAACGCTAAATTTCGGCTTGTTCGTGTTGCAGGTGGCATATCGGTTTGTTTCATTTACCAAAAATTCTGCCATTTCTGAAAACACACTTTCAAAAGTGTTCCAAATTGTTGCTTGAACAAGCTCAGGATGTTTGTTGATTAACTGTGCTTGCGCCATTTTATCCTGGTCCAAAGATGAAGTAGGTTTTGGCTGAATGTGTTTCTTCTCCCATTTAACATTATCGTTTTTCTTGGCTGATTTCTTTGCTTTTTTGGATGTTGGTTCACAGCTACCTTGCTCTTCCGAGTCGGAATCAGACATGATCTCATTGCTAGTGATTTGAAACACTTCCACTTCTCCTGCAACCTCATTTGGCAGACCTGTTGCATCCAGAATCTCTTCATTTTCACATTCCATATCGCTATCTTCACCTCCAGTATGAGGCCCTATCATGACTATATCAGCGGTTTCAGGGTCATCGTTTTCGATTTGACTGATTGCATCATTCAGTAAACAATGTTGGGTATTCTTTTTACGATAAAATGTTTTAGTGCTTATCATCCTGCTAGTATTCCTGCAAAAACTGTAGCCTAAAATATTTTTATAAACAGTGCATCATCAGTCTCAGGCTTTACAGAATAACTCAACAGTACAAAAAACTTAGGCAAAAAGAAAACCTCTAATTGACGTAATAATGCAGAAAACAATAGTACATGATTACTCTATAGCATAACAAAGATAAGGCAAAAGTTGTAAGAATGTTGAACTTTTATAGGCCTACGTCTAGCTGATAACTCGCTTAGTCAAATTCCTGTCTGGATAGATTTTATGACCTCGTATTATCCCACTGACTACATTTGTAGACTCAGCTATTCCAGCGGCAGTAGCTTTTCTCCGAACTGCAGTATTGAGAAACTTTCTAATGATTTCACATCTATAACTCAAGTACCTTTGCAAGAACTTTCTTTTTTCACGCTTCGTTACGCTTCATTGAATTTTTCGCGCGAAAACAAAAACGAGGCTTGTGAACACAAAATTGCGGTTTTTTAGACACAAGAAAACCTATCAAAAATATTCAGAATTTAATGAATTTATGTTGAACTTGAAAGTTTCAACATAACTCTATGTGAAGAAGCGAAAAACTATTAAATTATATCTGTTTTGAGGGTAGAAAGCGCTCTTTGAAAATAGGTTTACTTTTGTAGACAGTGGGATAATTTGGGTTAAATTATCAGGAACTGGGATTTCCAGTATTGGTTTAATACGCTCTGGATCCGGTTTGAGTGTTCCGCTTGTAATTTGGTATCCCAACAAATTAATGCAAGTAGAGGAAAAAAATACATTTACTTTTGTTGAGAGTAAGATTGTATTTTTCCACCACATCCAGAAATCTTTGCAGGTTTTTGTCGTGTTCTTCTTGAGTTTTTCCCCCAACAGTGATATTATCTAAGTACGCATACGTCCCTACGCAACGTTTTCTTTTGATTCTGTCGATTATACGTTGAAAACAAGAAACAGGATTTTTCAATCCAAATTGAAGACGTGTAAATTGAAATAATTGTCCGTCGGCTTCAAAGGCTGTATAATTTCTGGCTTCTTTCGGAAGCTCAACTTGATGATATGCATTCTTTAAGTCTAATGTGGAGAAAACACGGTATTGAGACACTTTATTAATCACATCTTGCATTCGAGGGAGAGGATACCCATCTAAAAGTGTAAATTTGTTAATTGTTTGGCTGTAGTCTATACACATTCTTTTCTTGTGATTCTCGTCAGAAGTGACTACAACCTGCGCTCGCCATGGAGATGTGCTTGGCTGAATAATTCCTTCAGCTAGAAGACGTCTTATTTCAGTTGATATGAAACGGCAATCGGCATTAGAATGACGTCGTGATTTTGTAGCAATGGGTCGGCAATCTTTTGTCAAATACTGAAACAGCAGCGGCGGATTAGTTACTTTTAGAGCTTTTAACACATTCAAATGCAACGGTGGTTCAGTACCGCCAAAATGAATACTAACTGCTTTATGTTCAATATAAAAGTATGTGATTATTTTGATTTAAACTCAAAACGACCTACTTTTGATCCCAATCGTTCCCTGGTGCTTTTACATATAAATATTCGCTCATTGCATAAACATTTTGATAATCTTTACGATTTTTTAGTTAAATTAAATTTTTTACCTGATGTAATATGCTTAACTGAAACACGAATTAAACCACACCCTCTATTAAACATTTCACTTCCTAATTATACTTTTTTTCATACTGATTCTAAAACTAACGCTGGAGGTGTGGGAATTTACGTTTTAAACAAGTTTCAAGTAAAGTAATCTATCACGCAATATAACTTTTCAAAATCTGAATGCTTATGGTTAGATATTTCCGAAAACAACTTCAAAACTGAGCTTACCGTGGGTGCAGTTTACCGTCATTCAGACCAAACTAAGATAATTGAATTTATTGAAGAATTTTCAAATTCTTTATCAGACCTCTCTCACAAAAAAAAAGTTTATTATATCCTAGGAGATTTTAATATTAATTTACATAGAGATAACTGTATGAATAGTGCTAACTTATATATTAATTCAATTTTGAGTCACGGTGCTATACCCTTAATTACTAAACCAACAAGAATATCTAATAACTTAAGTAGTATGTAAGGGCTGGTTTGATAACGTTTGTGACCTCATCAGAGGCGCCCTCGGAGGCGCACAGGCGCGGTGACGTCATCATCCCGCTTACGGTTCCGAACCCTAGACTCCATGAGCCAAGATCCAAACCCTATCTTTTTAATGTTTCAAATCAAATTAGTTTCAAATTAATAAATTCTAAAATAAAAAAAATAAAATTAATAAATTCTAAAAGAAAAAATAAAATTAATAAGTTCGAAAAGAAAAAAAATAAAATTAATTCTATTGAAAACGATTTTAAGCTCTAGTTAGTTACGACGAAGCGCGTCATTTCCTGTTCTGAATCGTATCAATTTGACCTTAAGTAAACTCTAAGTCCAAAAAGCGATTTAATATATTTTAATCTCAAAGGCAATATTGGTGCATTAATTTTTTAATTTTTGTTAGACCTTTGTTGAATTTTTCTTGAAAACCTTAATTTTTGTCATAACTAAACTCAATTTTTCTTGACAACCTCGAATTTCAGATACCTTTGTTCAATTTCTCTAAGCAACCTTGATTGTTTGTTATACCTTTGTTTAATTTTTGGCAACCTTGATTTTGTTGTACTTTTGTTGAATTTTTGGCAATCTTGTTTTATTTATGTTTAATTTTTTCTAGGCAACCTTTTTGTCATACCTAAACTCAATTTTTCTTGACAGCCTCGAATTTTAGATACTTTTGTTCAATTTTTTTTTTTCTTAACAACCTTGATTGTTTGTTATAACTTTGTTGAATTTTCGGCAAGCTTGATTTTGTTGTACTTTTGTTGAATTTTTGGCAACCTTGTTTTATTTATGTTTAATTTTTCTAGGCAACCTTAATTTTTGTCACCCTAAACTCAATTTTTTCTAAACAAGTTTGGTTTTTGCTATACTTTTGTTGAATTTTTCTTTAAACAACTT
>CAVMFT010000205.1:0-144574 GCA_963680785.1 Diplosoma virens
AGCAGAAAGAGCATTCAGTGCATGTCGACTTTTTACTACAAAACTTCAGTCCCGTCTTCACGATTCCACAATCAATGCATTGCGCTTTATAAGGAATGCATTACAGAAGCAGTAAACCTTAAAACCGCGTAATTTTCTTTATATTCGCTCGTACTGCGCATGTGCGCATATCTACAATAAAACTGTCTAATGGTTTTACAATCAATTTTTCATGCAAATCTCGTGAAATCGATTGTCTAACTGAGCAGCTATTATCCATTAGCTAAATTCCAAATAAAGGGATATATCGGTTATCCGGATAGTAAAAATTATTGATATCCAAACTAACCCTAAGTACGCCAAAGTGACCGAAAAACTACCGCAAAGCATTTTGGATGCAAATTTGGAATACGGTTTTAAAGCGCACAATGTATACGTTCATGTTTTGCATGAAGGGCAAGAAGAAAATCCATCTGATTTCTTGTGACCAACTGAGAGATTAGTGAAAGAACATAATGCAAATGGATGTGACGATTTGCGCCGATATTATAGGCGAGCTTCAAAAGAGCCAGACTTGTTGTCCACTATTTTTAGCTTTGAATCAATTAGTGGCGTGCGGTTAGGGCATGCAAGTCATGCGTTGCATGACAAACGAATTTTTGTGCGATGACCTTTATTTCGTAACTTCATGAAGAACATCACTGTTTTGGGACGAAATTCGAGAAATGTGAGGGCGATCCAAGAGAAGACCTTTTTTTTGAGAACACCATGATTTTATGATGAAAAGTTTTAAATTAGAGACTGATTTTAAGTGATGACCTTTTTTTTTGAAGAACACATCAAGTTTACGACAAAAAGTGTAAAATCAGAGACTGATTTTAAGTGATGATTTTCAATTTTAGGACAAAAAGTGTAAAATCAGGAAATGATTTTAAGTGATGACCTATATTTTATATAAAACACCATGAATTTAAGATCAAAATTTGTGCATGTCTTAAAATCTCACGTAGAATTTTTCTGCTACCCATAAAATACTGCATGTCCACATTCTAACTATCCATAAAATACCCAATTGCATAACCAGTTTTTGGCATACCGGTTGCATGACTAGTCTCAAAGATCACCAAACGCCACTGGCATCAACTTACAGCATATAATCAAGCATATCCCAAAAATCATTGAAAAAAAAATTAAAAAAAGAAAATAAATCAACTGCAGCCATTAAATGCTTTAAAAGATTTAGCTCTACGAGAAAAAGAAGCAAGTAAAGCATTACAAGTTAAAAAAAAAACTTTATCTAAAAAGACACAATTGGAGAACTTACAACAAATAACCGAAGATTTGGACAGTTTCACTGATAAACAAGAATTAAATAAGGTATCAAATGCATGTCAATCAACTTTCGGCTTAAGCAAAATAAATTCTACGGGGGATCTTGAGGATTGAAAACTCCATGGTGGGACTGTTGGATCCGGACAGTTGATGTGAATACAAGCTGCTTAATGGTGAAGTTATGTTATGTGATTTTATGCAAGGTGACTGTTGACGACGCGTTCTTTTTGTTGGAGGTCGGCTACCCCGTCAACTAGATTGCTTCTTAGAACTCATTTACTCGGTCGGCTACTGCACTTTTCGTTCGACAACTCTATTCTTTCACGCTTTATTGTAAACAAAAGCACACGCAGCTACGAAGTGGTTTTCGAAACAATACTCCCTCCAAGTTTACACCAAAAAATCTCAAAAAATGCAAATTATCAAGTACTTGCCTCAATTAAGATACATTAATTACCAGCAAACTTTTAACAATGTTTGTTTAGCACAGTGTTTTATCAAACCATGTGCGCTCGACGTCACAGATGACTTATTTTTTCTTTGTTTTTTCGTGGAAAGAACATTTTTTCTTAGATCTAAGTTACGGTTCAGGTGTTTTCTCATTTCTTTTCTCTTTAGCAAAAAATCATTTTAACGAAGTGAGATTAGTGGCGTGAATGATAACTATGAATTAGATTGATAAAGCGTGTCCAAAGTTACAGTGACTTAGAACTTACAAAGGCAAACAAAGATGTTCTTGTTTTGGAAAATAGTATCTTCGTAAATTAGGTTCTTCCATTTTCACGACATCTGCCAAAGATTAGTACTCTTCCTAGACGCATTGATATGATCTTGGGTGGACAATTCATGTAGAAATAATTGCTACTTGATGCTACATTGATATGGGACAAAGAAAAAAATGTTTAAGCGGAAATACTGTAGTAGTAGTAGTAGTTTGTTTTTATTTGCATCCAAAATAACAACTAATAATAATTGAAAACAATATAGAGCAAAAGTTGGAAACAGGGAGATGGCAACTAAAATATATATTTTATAACATGCACAAAAAAATTGTGTATGCTCATCATACCAGTGCCTTAACATTGAAGATTTAAAAAGCACATATACTGTACAAAAAAATTCTTAAAAAGTTACAATACACATCTACAGGTCATAAGTCAAGAGTGCATTGCTTAATCAGGAGTGGGAGTGCAAGCACTGGTGACCCCGAAGGGTCAGGCAGGAAAAGAAACCCATCAAAAGAAATCCTGCCGTGGGTCAAAGACCATTTCAGTAACTGGTGACCTGGGTGTGACTCTAAGTCGGTAAGATGTATCAGTAACACAGTGCTCTTCAAACTTTCTTTATCGCGACCCTCTTTGCACGGCCAAATTTTTTCGCGATCCCTAGGGATTGAAATAAAAATAAAGTAAAATCTTAATAATACAGAAAATATTAAATAAAAAACAATAAAATTAACAATACTTTAATGAGACGGATGTGCCTGCATATTCTCGCACAAAAGATCGAATCTTGGCTATACTTCGGTGATGGCGGGTCTCATTATTGGTTCCAGATCTTTCAAATTTGATCGATATTTTGTTTTAACATAAGTTAGTGTCGAAAAAGATTTTTTACACAGATAAGTGGAGGCTAAAGGAAGAAGGGTAAGTATGGCTAGTTCTGACAATATTGGGTATTCTGTTTTCACACTAACCCAAAAGGAGTTTAAGCTTTTTTTTTGAAAAGTTTACTTTCAAATTAAAATCACTGAAAAGTTTTAAAAATTCTACTTGAGCTTTCAACGCGAGATAACTTACTTTTTCTATTTCAACGTCAAATGGGTTTTGAACCCAGTGGAATTGGCTGGCATTAAATTCTACATAACATACTTTTGAAAATGAGTTTTAAGGCTTGACAAGTGGTTGATTACCAGTGATTTCATTGCATCAAAACCTAGCTCATTTTCTTGGATGAAATCCTCCATACACGCAAACATCTCATATAAGAAATTTGCTACCTTCTGTAACCATATACTTATTTTTTTCATGAATGCTTCAATTTTGGATATCAATGTGAAAACATTCGAGTTTTCTCCTTGCAAAGATAAATTCAGATTATTAAGTTTTTTATACGAGTATATCTGACAAATAACAAAGTATACAAAGCTAGTTTTTATCTTGAAAATATTTCACCAAATCCGAATTATTTTCTGACAGAAATTGCATTTCTTCATCCTTTAACACAGTCAACCTTTTAAAAGCTTTGCCTCTTGACAGCCATCTCACTTCTGTATGGAATAAAAGAAAGCTAAACTCTGAATCCATTTCTTTACATAAATTGGAAAAAAGACGATTCTTGAGAGCACGGCTTTTAATGTAATCAATAATTTTTACAGCACTTGCAATATTACATTTAATTCAGGAGAAATTTTCTTTGCTGCTAGTACTTCTCGATGAATTATGCAGTGAGTAAACGTAATAGATTCACATTTAGTGATTTCACCTAAGCATGAAAGCCAACATTTTTTCTTGACATTGCTGCTGCTCCGTCAGTACAAACCCCTACACAGCCTTCCCACTTTAATCCAACTTCTTCGAGAACTTCACAAACCTTAAGAAAAATTGCTTCACCTGCTGTGTATCTCTCTAATTCCCAACAGAAAAGGACATCTTCATGAACATTATTATTGAAGCAATATCTGACATATCCCAACAAGTGTGCCTTACTTGAAATATCTGTACTTTCATCAATCTGGATTGCATATTTTGAATTTTCTTTTATTCTTGCAATTAGCTGTTCAAATTGGTCTTTGAGAATGTCTTCAATTCGTCTACTTACTGTTGTGTCTGATAAAGAAATTTTTAAAAATTCATCTGCATATTTATGGCCATGGATGATTTCAGTCCTTCTAACAGCTACTGGTAAAACAAGTTCTTTGCCAATTGTAAATGACTTTTTGCTTTTTGCAATTATGTAGGAAACTTTATAAGATGCGCGTAAGTGTTTAGAATTAGTAAGTGCATGTGTTTCCATGGATAACTTTTGCTTTTTTACCGATTGCAATAACCTTTCAAAATACACCAGCGGCTTTTCAGCATAGGAAGCATGCCTTGTGGTTAGATGCCTCTTCAATTTTATAGGTTTCATACTTTTACTTGCCAAACACTCGTTACCAATCAAGTACATTGGCCGATGCTCATTATTTATGCAGGTATACGTAAATCCGTATTGTAAGTAACTTTCATTGTATTTCCCCTTTTTTATTGGAAGAATAATTGGTCTTTGTCTTTTCCATATTGCCACTTGGTTGTTCAATTAGCCTTGACTTTTCAACACTTAAATTGTTTGGTGAGGTATCATGTTTTGATTTCAACCACTTATCCATGAGAAGGGTTGTTTAATAATTGTTAATTTTGAAAATCTATGTTGTTATAAAATTACTTGTTCACAGAATAGTACGTAACCTTAAAACTTTTTCTTTTTTACTTTAATGATTTTATAAAATCTAGAACAAAAATGAACATGATTTAGGAAAATAAGAATGTTAATTGCTAAGTTATATTTCAGCAAAAAATATAAAACATTACTAGTCAAACAGCCAGTTCTTGTTGACATCGGATATAGATTGTCACAGCAGATCCTATATGCAGGCACCCATTTTTTTAAATGATTGTAAATTACAAATATTTAAGCATTTTGAATAATACTATAACAAAAATAATTATGAATAGTGAATTAAGAGTTGTCGATTTCTAGGGTGTTGCAACAATATTTTTGCACGAAAGAAATTGCAACCATGCATCGAGAAGCAATGAACTTCATGTTGCCATCTGCGATAGATAAACTAAAATTATAGCATTATTTTATTTATTTTCAATTTCACAAGTAAATACCCATGCCACGGCAAACAATTAAAACAAAATTATTTTGCAAATGCTTCGTTACCACCACAATAATATATAGTCACTATTTCTGGTCATAAATTGAATGAAAACCGAACGAGAACTAAGTGCAGTACTATATGCTCAACCACTCAACGATCAGTTGTTAGGGTCAATATGATTGGTTGAAAAGAAGCAACTGGCAAGCAAGTTTTTAAACATTTAAACATAAAACATACCGTCTCTAGTTGTTGCATTTGTTCTACTGTCACTAGGCTATTTATACACATTGTATTTTTTACACTGCCTTTAAAATATATTCCATGTATCAGTCTTATAAACTTATTGGCAATTCGTTAAATTTTTAATAATGTTGTTTTATTGCCATTACATCAAGTTGTTATACAATACCTTATGTGACTAACAATCATAAAATGGTAGAGCATATCCAGTCATTTTTTGTTTAGGTGAGATAAAATTTTTTTAACTACACCCAAGTTCATGATTGTTTTTTGTAGTACTTGGTCCATGTGGGGTTTCCAGCCCGGTGAAGATTATTAAACTAGAATCAGAGCCTGAGGAGTGCAGTGACATCGCGTCTTATACTCACCACAACCAGATACTCTAAAACTTTTGAGACTGTAACTCCTTGGGGTCACACTTAGAACTTTTTGTCCTCCATTTTATCCCTTTTCAATCAGCAATATAAGTTGTACATGTTTAATAATAGAACAAAAAAGTTCACTAAAGCTGACTGAATTTTTCTTATCATTAATCGCACAAGCTTTCGTAAACTATTGTTCACTTTGTCAGGTCTTTATGCTTGGATATGATTTTTAATTTTTATTTTTATTATAAAATTTTTAAACACGAGTCAGCAGTAGTTCACGAAAGCTTGTGCGACTGATAATAATAAAAATTTCAGTCAACTTTAATGCACATTTTTGTTCTTTTCTGATTGATTTCAATAGCTGACACGGCTTTTCCAATTTTTATTCCTTCTAATCCTTCAATGTTTTATAATATTCCACCAACTTTGAGCATCTCCTGAAAACTTTTAGCGCTCCCCATCCCATTCGTTGTTCTTCTTTTTTAAATATACGCAAAATGATAAATAATCTCTCAGTGTTTAAATAATAAAAATCATAACAGAAAGATGAAGAAGTAAAAAAAATAACAAATGTTACAATATGTGATCAATTGATATGAAAAAGGTTTTTGAGAAGTACGTTTTGTTGCACTATTTTTGGCACTTTTATCTTTATCACCACTCTCTCGTTTTTCTTCTTTCTAATTTTCTCTCGTATTTAATCGCGATGCGACTCGCTAATTAAATATTGCTCTCTGTCAATTGCATACTCAGTAAGCTGACCATACATCCCGTTTTAGCTGAGACAGTCCCAATTTTTAGGCCTTGTTTCCGTATCTTGCCTGGTTAATCATTATGTCTCGGAATTTACAATTTAAGTGAAGATTCTTTTTTTTTAGAGATCACTACTTTTAAGGAACAAAAATCAAGAAATTCGAGACAGATTTGAAATGAAAATCTTTTTTTACAGATCACTACTTATTAGAGACGAATTTTTTCTTTAACGAACGCTCCAATTCACCACTTTAAAACTATGGTATGTCTTATACTCGTACTTAGACAACCCTAACCTTAACCTTCTAACCCAAACCTTCTAACCTCAAACTCTAACCTAACACTTACCCTAACCCCAAACTCACTGTCATACTCACTATCAAGCACGATACTGTATAATAGATACAAGAAAGAAAATAAAATGCAAGACGCGATTAGAAAGAGAAACGTCGCGTCATGACTAAATACGAGAAGATATTAGAAACAAGGAAAAAAAACGAGAGAGTGATGATAAAAATAAAAACGCCCAATTTTTGACCGAAAAAACAAAAACAATCCGAATCGATGTTTATTTAAAAATAGCTTAAACAATTGGTTGGTTCGTTTTTATTTTTAGAGTCTTTATGAAGCACTATCCAATTCTGAACACTGCACTCGAGGGTTTTATTCAGAAGAGTTAATACAGGCAATTCAAAAACTGGCAAGAAATGACAAAAACGGTATTAAGGTTATGGAAAAAATAAAAATTTACAACATTTTTTCTTTGATATTTGGTAAAGGTAAGATGCTGAATTTCAATTTCTAAATTTTGAATTGCTTTATCCGAATACTGTATTGTAAGCACATTTCCCCTCAAATATTCATCACTAACACATGTATATTTGAAAACTATTTTATATTAAATCAGTGAAGTGCCGTGAAGCTCGTGGTTGGTGAGGCACTAATTCGTAATGTAATGTTATTACTAATTTTATTTCTCAACAAACAAAACAGTGCTCTACTTAAATATAAAAAAGGAAATTTGAAGCATTCTCTCACATTTAGCTGACTCTTTCGGAGTTAAAAAATATTTTTTTATTTTGTCTTTATATTTATTCTGCTGACTCGCAAGAAAGTGTCGGAGGCGCTATACATAGGGCAAGCAATTGCCCTGGCCTGCTTCCGAGGATGCCAAGATATTGCTGTCCGGTTGAAATTTTTATTTTTATAGAGATATGACTAAAATTTTAAACTGCTTGCCAAGACCAACAAGCAGGGAAAAGTGCCGTAAAGTGTCTTTCCCAAGGACACAACAGAATGTTAATCACACCTCCTAAAGATATCTTTAGAAGATTGCCAAAAAACTTTTGATTGTGCATTTATCCATGACCTAGTAAAGATTCAAAAGTTTTTGCGCATCTTCTAATAAATTTCTTTTGGTGAAGTAAAAAACAACGTCGTAGTATAAATAAATCAGAATTGTGGGAAAAGGACCAAAAAGTAATTTTTTACAATAGAAAGACAAGACTTCAATTTTCATGCACACTTAATTATAAACAAACAATATTTTTGAAGATGGCAAATATATGCATTGTTAAAAATGTGTAATTAAAACTGACGCGCTGAACTTTTTAAACTACCTTTAACAGAGGCGTGCCTTTTGTTCACAATTACTGGTTCAGAGGCGTAGCCAGCCAAAAATTTTTGGAGGGAGCCAAATATTAGAACGTTTAGCGAGTAACAGTGTTTGGTGGAGACTAATTTAATAACTTAGCACTTAAACCGCTAGCTTTTAGAATATAAAATTTACTTTTTCGAACAAATTTTTATATACTGTAAAACATAAGAAATAATTACAACACATTAACAAATAGCACCACGATTTAAAGTCCATTTGTCGCTTTCCGCCAGCTAGGCACGTTATAACTCGATTAATGCTTTCCTTATTTATCCTTTTATGATAACAATGAAGCACACAAAAAATCTAAGAAGCGATTTGAAGTCATTGTTGAACCAACAACGGTTGAACGTAATTATGTCTTCACTCGTTTCGTTCACTAAAAAACCGCTCAGCCTCAAAGGTTGTTGAGGATAATGCCATAAAGATTTGAATTACGCTGCACACTCTTGAGTAATCTTGAGAGCTCCTAAAAAGCTCCTGGAAACCTTCGTGGTTGGCTTCAGAGCTCAAAGATCTCTACAAGCTTACTTTGCTGTCAATACCCAACGAATACAAACACTCAATCTTATCAATCTGGATTGGTTTGTTCGGAGGAAGGATTGAAAACAATGCAAAAAACAAGAGAAGCTTAAAAAATTTCCTTTTTTCGGAATGTCCCAGCAAAGAAATGTTACTTTAGGCGCAAAACATCACAGCCTTAAAAATTGAAGTAATTATGTTTTTGTTCTCTCTCCTTTGTGTAGCATATGCTACCTCCAAGATAGCACACACATTTTAGTCAGCTTCTATGTTTTTGAGGAAGTTTTTGCAGCATAAGTTGTTTCTTTGTGGCAACCAGCATTTTGGTAATCAACAGCCTTCTCAATGAGTTTCTTGAAGTCAATGTATATTTTTTGATAAAAGCAGCGTTTCTGATATTTCCATGCTTTAGACGTGCTTACATTACAATGCAATCTTGCACGGAGTTAGGTATCACCACCAGAGAGTTAGGTGTAGACTAACATTCTGGAAAACCTGTCATCCTCAAACTATGCTTTGAGAAATTTGCAACAATTTCGTCTAACGGAATCAAGAAGCACCACCTCTTTCGGACCATCGGAGGCTAAAAGCCTATATTTCTTAGCATCAGTAAGCTGTGAACGGTATTTAAGGACAAACCCAAGATCGTTTGTTTTCCCATTTCATGTGATTACATCATCGATGCCTGTAAATAGAAGTGCCGGTATTAATAGTAGGTATAATTGGTGTTTCCTCAGTAGGCATAGGCCTAAATGATGTTATTGAGGGCTGCAAATTTTGACACCTTGGAGAAAAACTATCCAATATTGCTTGTTTAGGCTTTGCAATTTAAATAAACTGCGGTATTCAAAACTAACAAATATACATACTGGATAAACGCTCGAACCTCGGAACCTAGCAGTTTTATTCACGAGTTTTAAACCTCAACTGCGCTAAAACTGACTGAACTAGAACACACAGAAAATTGGTTTTAATAGCGGAAACAAATAACCAAATACTATAGTAAAACTAGTTTCGCTGCGACGTAACAATAGATGGTAAACTAGCAATTGAGCAAGCGTGATAAACTATAATCACGTGGAAAGTCTTTGATCAACTGCTGCAATAGCATACTGCTCGTAAATGCTACAAAATTATTAAAAGTCGCTTACAAAACTTAGAAATTTGGGTGGGGCCATGGCCCCTTTGGCCCTCCTTTGGCTACGCCCATGTATGGTTTAACTTAGTCCCCCATAGTCGTCTAAAAATACAGCCGGACATTTTACATTTTCAAACTAAAACTTGGAAGGATTATTGTCGTTCCCGATGGCAGTAGTACGTAATGGTTTTTTTGGTGACCGTTTCCGCTAAGGGCGCTAGAGAGCAGGTTGCGCGGTGGCGCACTGACGTCATCAGTGGCGCGGTGGTGGAGGGTGGCGCTAGAAAGCAGTGACGGATCCAAATCCTATTCCAAATCCTATTCCAAAACCTAATCCTATTCCGAATCCTACTCCTACTCCTATTCCTAATCCTACTCCTATTCCTAATCTTACTCCTATTCCTAATCCTACTCCTATTCCTAATCCTACTCCTATTTCTAATCCTACTCCTATTCCTAATCCTACTCCTATTCCTATTCCTATTTTAATCCTACTCCTATTCCTATTCCTATTTTAATCCTACTCTTATTCCTAATCTTACTCCTATTCCTAATCTTACTCCTATTCCTAATCTTACTCCTATTCCTAATCTTACTCCTATTCCTAATCCTACTCCTATTCCTAATCCTATTCCTATTCCTAATCCTATTCCTGTTTCTAATCCTACTCCTATTCCTAATCCTATTTCTATTCTTATTTCTATTCCTAAGAAAGACGATGGTCCTGAGTTCAAATCTTATCCAAGACAATATAAAGCCTAATCCTAAGAAAGACAGTAGTCCTGAGTTTGACTCCCACCCAAGACAGTAGAAATCCTAAACCTAAGAAGGGTCCTGAGTTTGACTCCCACTCAAGACAGTAGAAATCCTTACTCTAAGAAAGGTCCTGAGTTTGGCTCCCAACCAAGACAGCGAAACTGTAAATCCTAATTCTAAGAAAGGTCCTGAGCTTGATTCCTACCCAAGACAGTATAAATCCTAGCCCTAAGAAAACCAGTGATCCTGAGTTCGATTCCTAACCAAGATAATGTAAAACCAAACTCTAGGAAAGACAGTAGTCTTGAGTTTGATTCCTTCCCAATATAATATAAAGCCAAACTCTAGGAAAGACAGTAGCCTTGAGTTTGATTCCTTCCCAAGATAATATAAAGCCAAACCCTAAGAAAGGCAGAAGTCCTGAGTTTGACTCCCACCCAAGACAGTAGAAATCCTAATCCTAAAAAAGTCAGTGGTCCTGAGTTTGGCTCCCAACCAAGACAGCGAAGCTGTAAATCCTAATCCTAAGAAAGGTCCTGAGCTTGATTCCTACCCAAGACAGTATAAATTCTAGCCCTAAGAAAACCAGTGGTCCTGAGTTGGATTCTCAACCAAGATAAAAGAAATCTTAATGCTAAGAAAAACAGTGGTCCTGAGTTTGTTCGCCAATCGGGCAAGTTTGGACAAGTCACTTTTGTTGTGCAATACTCAATTTTCCCATGGGGAATTCCCTAAGTTTTTACTGAGACTGTTTGTATAGGTTTCTTTGTGCATTGCAAACTTTGTCTTGATTTTTGTTATATTTATGTTTAATTTCTCAATTTTTCCCTAAAAAAGTTTGGTTTTTAGATACTTTTATTCAATTTTAAAACTTTTTTTCTAAAAAAACCTTGATTTTTATTATAACTTTGTTTAATTTTTTCTAATCAATTTTAATTTTTATAACTATCTTCAAATTTTTTATAGGTGAGCTTGATTTTTGTTATACTTATGCTCAATTTTTCAAAAATTTTTCTTACACAACCTTGGTTTTTGTTACAACTATCTTCAATTTTTTCTAGACAAATTCGATTTTTATTATAGCTTTGTTGAAATTTTAAAAGTTTTTCTTTAGACAACCTTGATTTTTGTTCCACATTTGTTTAATTTTTCAAACATTTTCTTAGTCGACCGTGATTCTTAGATACCTATTTTAATTTTTTTTCTAAACAAGTTTGATTTTCGCTATACCCTTGTTGAATTTTTCCAAACTTTTCTTTGTCAACCATGATTTTATTATACCTTTGTTGAAATTTTAAAAGTTTTCTTTAGACAACTTTGATTTTTGTTATACTTATGTTCAATTTTTCAAAAATTTTTCCTAAACAACCTTGGTTTTTGTTACACCTATCTTCAATTTTTTCTAGACAAATTCGATTTTTATTATATCTTTGTTGAAATTTTAAAAGTTTTTCTTTAGACAACCTTGATTTTTGTCACACATTTGTTTAATTTTTCAAACATTTTCTTAGTCAACCGTGATTTTTGGATATTTATCTTCAATTTTTTCTTGACAACCTCGATTTTCGTTATACCTAACCTTAATTTTTCTCTAAGCAACCTTAATTTTTGTTATTACTACGCTCAATTTAAAAAGTTTTTCTTGGTAACCTCGATTTTTGTTATACCTTTATTTAATTTTTTTTTAAACAAATTTAATTTTTTTATAATTATCTTCAATTTCTTTTTTGGCAACCTTGATTTTTGTCATACTTATGTTCACTTTCTCAAAAATTTGTCCTAAGAAGCTTGATTTTTAGGCAGCTTTATTTAATTTTAAAATTTTTTCTCTTAGCAACCCTGATTTTTGTTATACCTAACCTCAATTTTTTTCTAACAACCTTGATTTTTGTCATACTTTTGTTTAATTTTTTCTAACCAACCTTGATTTTTGTCATACCTAACCTCAATTTTTTCTTACCAACCTTGATTTTTATTATCTTATCTTCAATTTTTTTCTAAACAACCTTGTTTTTGTCATACCTATCTTTAATTTTTCTTGGCAACCTCGATTTTTCTCACACCTATCTTTAATTTTTTCTTAACAATCTTGATTTTTGTCGCACCTAACTTCAATTTTTTTCTAAACAAATTTGATTTTTGTCATACTTTTGTTTAATTTTTCTTGGTTACCTTGATTTTTGTCATACCTAACCTTAATTTTTTCTAGACAAAATTAATTTTGTTATACAGTAACTTTGCTTAATTTTTTCTAAACAACCTTGATTTTCCCATGCCTTTGTTTAATTTTTTCTTTGATTTTTGTCGTACCTATCTTTAATTTTTCTTAACAATCTTGATTTTGTTATATCTAGGTTTAATTTTTATTTGGTAACCTTGCTTTTTGTCATACCTTTGTTTAATTTTTCTTAACAATCTTGGTTTTGTTGCACCTAACTTCAATTTTTTTCTAGACAAACTTGATTTTGTTATATCTATGCTTAATTTTTTCTTGGTTACCTTGATTTTTGTCACACCTAACCTTAATTTTTTCTAGACAAAATTGATTTTGTTATACAGTACCTTTGCTTAATTTTTTCTAAACAACCTTGATTTTCCCATGCCTTTGTTTAATTTTTTCTTTGATTTTTGTTACACCTATCTTTAATTTTTCTACATAAATTCGATTTTTGTTATACTTTGTTCAATTTTTAAAACTTTTTTCTTTAAACAATTTTGACTTTTGTTATACTTATGCTCAATTTTTTCTCTAAGCAGCCTTGATTTTTGTTATACCTAATTACAATTTTTTCTTGACGTCCTCAATTTTCCTTATACCTTTGCTTAATTTTTTCTTGACAACCTTGATTTTTGTCATACCTTTGTTTAATTTTTTCTTAACAATCTTGATTTTGTTGCACCTACCTTCAATTACTTGGAAGAAAGGTCGGTCTTTCAAAAAGATAATTTTTTTTTTACGTAAAAGGAATTTAGAGTTTTCATATTAAAACCTTTAC
The DNA here is from genome assembly GCA_963680785.1 of Diplosoma virens. Lineage (NCBI taxonomy): Eukaryota > Metazoa > Chordata > Ascidiacea > Aplousobranchia > Didemnidae > Diplosoma > Diplosoma virens. Next base: position 13,607 of record CAVMFT010000205.1, read on the forward strand.
AATGTGAGGCTTTTGAGGAAATTTTTAAATAGTGATAATTTTAAGAACCTGACCACAAAACCTCCGTGCGAAAACTGTATAAAATTATATTTATGGATCAATGCGCACCGCTCTGTTTTGTTATACTAGAGGTAACATCAACTTGATTTGCTAAATTGAATAGATAGCGGCAGAAGCAGATTTTGACAAACTACTTAATCTAACGCAAATTTTTCATTATCTTTTAAAGATTAACCGTACAAAATAATAAATGTGGAAAAGAACCTTAATGAAATTATAAAAAGTTTAATAAAATTGAAGAAAAAGTTGCAGAAGTTCGCATAAAAATCGATGATGTCAGTGAAAGGTTAAATTTATTATCAATAGAAGTAAAGTTAGAAAACAGAAGTAAAGAAATTAATACTATATTAAATGCCAAAGCTGATATTGACCTAATTGAACAGTTAAACGAAAAAATTAAATATTTTAAAGAGTTTCAATTAAACTACGAAAAGGCACTTTTAATGAAAGAATCTTATGACAAACGATTAAATATCTTAATTCGTGGTATGCAAGAAGACAAGAATAATGTTTGGGAGAAAAGAGAAAAAACTATTAAAAAATTTCAAGATTTTTTAAAAAATAGTTTAAAAATAACAAATTCAAATGAAATCAAGTTCTTAGATATTCCCCGACTCCCTCAACAACCGATGACAAAGAACGGCAGACCAGTTCATCGACTGATAGTTGTTAAACTACTTACAATGTGTGAGAAAAATTTAATTTTTAAGATCAGCAAAATATCTTACACAATATAACACTACACGTAAAGAAAATGGAAGTACCAATCTAAATACTTACATTACTGATCTGCCAGTAAAGTTTCAAGAACAACGAAAAGTTTATCACCCTTTTATGAAGAAACTAAGAAGAATAAACAAAAGACTGTTTGGAAAGCACTCGACAGCAATTACACACTTTTCATAAATAATAAAAAAAGTTGATATGATATTATAAACGAATGTTTTTTTTTAATTTTTTCTTTAACTACACAGGTTAGTTTGGTAAAGCTAAATATGTTTTAAATTTTCTTTTTTGTTTTTTTTACTTTACTTTACCTATAGTGTTGTGATCGAAAATTATTATTATCAAAGTGTTGTAGTGATCTATCTTGCCAACCGTACTGCTAAGTCTTATCTTTCAATAGCAAAAATGGCTCATTTAAAAGCAGATACGCACTTTTGGAAAATAACAAGGAGTTGAATGAATTCCTTAAGCCGAATAAAACAGCCACTTTGCGAATAAGTGATCATTCTCCTGAAGAAGTGCACAACTACTTTCTCAATTTTTTTAAAATAAAAATATGTGATTATTTAGATTTAAATTCAAAATAACCTACTTTCAATCCCAATAGCTCCGTGGTGCTTTTACAAATAAACATTCGCTTATTGCATAAAATTTTGATAATCTTTATGATTTTTTTGGTTGAATTAAAATTTCTATCAGATGTAATATGCTGAACTGAAACTTGAATTAAATTACACCCTCTATTAAACATCTCACTACCTAACTGTATTTTTTTATTGATTTTACAACTGACGCTGGCGGTGTGGCAATTTACGCTTTGAATAATTTTCAAGTGAAGAAATCTAACACACAATATAACTTTTTTAATCTGAGTGTTTATGGTTAGATATCTCTGAAAACAATTTTAAGACTAAGTTTACCGTGTATGCAGTTTACTGTTATCTAAATCAAACAAAGATAACTAAATGTTAAGACAGCTTTAAAAAGCGTGTTCATTCCTCGAAGACTTTTCATCTGACACTCATCGGGAGGAACCTTTAAAATGAACTGAGAGTAATTCGATCGTGCTTATACTGTATACAGTAGGAAAGGAGAATGAGTCTGATCGGTTAAAAAAAGCAGCCAATCAGGAATAGAAAAAAAAGAAAAGAAAACGAGAGTGCGTCTGATTGGTTAAGAGAGACAACCAATCAGAAGTGAAAGTAAAAAAGCGCTAATGAATGAGTTTTAAACTGTAACGAAATTCCTTGTGTCGACATAGATTAGTTTGAAAAGATTTGATAAACGTAGCTTCAAGAGCGGAGAGATGGAAAAAAGTACGTTTTCGGGCAAGGATAGAGAATTTGGTGTCACTGTATTGGCTGGCACAGGAAAGGTTTTCCAAAAGATGCTGTCCAATAGCAGAATCATGGGCGATGATTTGGGAAGTTTTTAAAGTTTTGTAACACCAATCGACTCTTCAAATAACTGAATTTATTGAAGAATATTCAAATTCCTTATTAGACTTCTCTCACAAAAAAGCGTTTATTATATCCTGGGAGATTTTAATATTAATTTACATAGAGATAGCCGTATAAATAACGCTAATTTATAAATTAATTTAATTTTAAGTCACGGTACTATACCATTAATTAATAAACCAACAAGAATATTTAACTATTCATCAACCATAGCCTATGACCGTTTTGCTCCAAGCAATCGATTCTGTACCAGATGAAAGTTAACCCAGTTTCTCGTACAGAAAGCTGATAAATTGTGTGTCTGATTGACTTTAATATATCTTCAAACTTTTATATCTTCAAGTGTGGCTACGACAATTACTTCAAACAAAGAATTAAATTCTACTGTGGATAAGTGCAATGAGCCGGCTTGCTGTAGTGTTTCTAAACGAGGTGATAAAGATGAAAAAATTTTTTATCATTTTCTGACACATACCCTCTTCCTATTGCAAAGTAAACACATAAAAAGCGTAAAATAAAACAAAGGCCACCTACATAATTAGTTTTTAATTTAAAAAATCTATCCCTGTGAGTGGAACAGCATTGAAAAATTAAAATAAGTCAATGTTAAAGAAACCCATGCAATGAATAAGGCAAATAAAAACAATAAAGCAAAATATATCTGTTTGCTTTGCACACAACTTTATAAAAAGCCACCATCTGAAAATTGGTTTAATTTGTGTCAAATGTTTGCAGTGGTGTCACAATAGATGTTTGGATTACGTTAGCCAAGGGTTTTTTGAACAATTTTTGTTGTGTTTTATTTTTTTGATATTACCATATATGTATAAAAAATGTTTCTAGTTGATTTTTTAGTTGCCACAAAACAGAAGTGCATTATTAATATTTGAAATTCAAAACAAAGATAAAAAACTATTTTTAACTTTACCTGGCGCAAAATGGACCCCTATGACCGTTATGTGCCAAGCCCCAAGTAAAATATACATTTTTCTAAAATAAAATTTTTATACTTTTGCCACGGGTTTTGAATTATATTCATGAGATAGTACATCGCCAGAGCAATTATAAAACCTTTTTTTGTTAATTTAAATCCAGCACCCAAGAAGTTCCGCCAATTTAAAATAACTACGACTGCTTGCCCCGCCTTCCCTTATTATTCTGCAACACTTCATTTTTTTACATTAAAGTTGGTTTTGTTCTCAAAGGGTAGCTGTTGACTCGAAGACCGAAAGGTCAAATTGCAGTCACCTACGCTAAATTTTTTGTTCTATTTTGGTTTTTATTTTTGTTATTGTATTATTTTTTGTCATTTTCCGCAAATATAAGTGCGTTGTCTTGTCTTGTCTTGTGCTGGTGTCGCAGATCTCAAGGTCTTTATTTTTAATTGATATCCAAAATCTTAATTTCAGTCTTAAAATTATAGTGATCTCTAAAAAAAAGTCCTCACTATAAATCAATTACATTATCCTTAATTTCGTGCCAATGTTAAGGTGCAGACAGGGAGGACCACCGTCATGGTGCTACTATGAAAAAATAGAGCAATATTCTGCGAGGAGGCCCAACTTTTGACGTTTTTTTAAAGGGGCCCCGGTGCGGCTGCTCCGTTTACACTGTACTAAAACTATCACTGATTATACTGTATTACTTTTTTACAATGTAGTTGGTAAAGCATTAATTGGTCATCGGCGAGCGTGTTGCATATTAACTGCCGCTACATGCGATAGAGCATATATTAATAGGCGCCCTAAACCTTTAAACGTTAAAAAACGCTGCATTTTTACATAAACAACATATATGTCTTGTTTGATTGCTAGAAAAATATATAGGACAAGTACAGTACGCTTCTGAAGAGCAGTAAAAATATCTATCGGTCTAGTACAGGGACGTGCCATCAAGGGGCAAGTAAGCCGTGCCTTACCTGTCAAAGTCAAATAAAGTAGAAATAGAAGTCATAGTTTCGGAAAAGAGGTTAATTTTTTGTACCATAAAATTACTATGGAAAACAGCCATATTGGATTAACCATTTTTGAATTTATTTATTTACATTATTAAAGAAAAAAACAAAAAAAAACAAGACGGAGTAAAACAAACGTTTTCGGCTTACCCAAGCCCTCATCAGGTTTCGTAGTGAATAGTCTTTCATTACTTTAGTGCAATTTAAACAGAGAATCAACTATTTTAAATGCTGACTAAGTAATTTTACAAGGTACGAAGATAGATTTTATCCAAGCACTGTAAACACATTAACAATAAATTAAATTACATGAAACAGAAATAAAAAAAACGAGCAGATTTTTAAAAAATGTTAAGTAAATTGATGCAATTTGCTAATAGTTGAAAAAAAATTAGTAAAAATTATAAAGTACTTGTAGTAGTTCAATTAGTTTTGCTCTCTAAGCCTAATTTTTGACGGTTTAATTGTTTTATTTTCAGTGTTTTAATCATTTTGTCAAGAGTTCTTGTCAATAAAATCGCTAATACGCACTAGTGAGACAGCTTCAAGATTTGCCTCCCTTCAGATAAAAAAAAACAAAAGTGACACAATATAACGTTTTTTCTCTTTTGGTCAAAATATTTGTTGAAATGAGAGAGATTTGAGGCATGCCACAATTGTGACCTCGTAGAGAAAAAAAGTTTTTCTTACTCCCGATATTTGCTAAAACAAGATAAATCGATTTGTTATTAGTGAATTGAAATACACGCATTGTGCAACTGTAAAGCAATAAATTTATTTTAAATTTTAACACTAGAACGGCCGCTACGGTCATTTTGACCGTTTTGGAATTTTAAGGTGGCTTATTTTTTTTTACAAAAATCGCATTGGTGTAAAATTTCTTGACTTTTCCTAATTAATTGGTAGGAACTGTAATGCTGAGTATCAAATCGAAAACTGCTTTCAAAAATATTTTAGAAGGTGGTTTACCTCCAACGGCCATTAACGGTCATTTTGACCGCTATACGAAAACCATTATTTCTGAACCTGTACTTTATGAGACCGTATTGTCTCTATGACACGTATGACTCATTTTCAAACCATGTCTTTCTATTTTACAATAAAATGATTTTATTTGTGACATCATAGAGTCACCAGAAAGAAATGCAGAACTCAGAAAGCAGTTATAAAAAATTTTTCCAATTATCAATTACCATTGGAAATATACTGACTTCGGATTATGGAAGAGTTTCTAAAACAAAAATAGGTTATAAAAGAGTTTATGAAACAAAAATAAGAAGAGTTTATGAAACAGAAATAGGCTATTCTATATTTTTGACAACTACAGGCTTTCATTGACTTTCAGCCCACGGTGATGGTCAGGTATTCTTCCCAAACAGCACCCATCTCACTCAGGTAGAAAAAGCAGCGGAACACACAGGCAATTAGCCTTTAGCGTAAGTTACTAAGTTGATCATCATCTTTTGTAATAAAAGCATGATGTTTATGCTTAATTAGTGTTAACCTATTCTGGTTTCACAGGTGAAGTAAGCTACTTGACTAACAAGTATAACATAGTGAAATCTATTACATCATGTCTGAAAGACCAAGACGTTTTACTGAAGTTATTGCTATGTTTACATCTATAGACAAGGATCATTCTGGAGGGAAAAGTGAAACTGAAGAAGGCGACGTGTTAGATTGTCAACTATGCTCCTCAGATCAGATGAGCGACGATGAAAAAACTGAGCAATTTCATGATGCACAACCCATTGTTTATATAGGTGATTTACAAACTTCTGATACTAACGTTAAAATCTATTCTGCTAATGTTATAATGATGATTATGGTTCGTCTGCTGCTGAAAGCTCGAGCACAAACGAGACAGCAAGAGATGGCACAAAATGAGAATTTATGGAATTCGGTCTAAAAGCACGAGGAAGGCGTGCAGCTCAGAATGTCCTAACTGAGCAATCAGGTTTATCACGCTTTGCCCTTAGAAGGGCAAACCACCTGTTGGTGCTTTTCAAATTATATTTGATAACCATATCTCCAAATACATTCAACGATGTACCAATGTAGAAGCTTGAAGAGTCAAGCAATTGAAGAATGGGAGTTTTCACTTTGTGAGCTCAATGCGTTTATTGCTCTGCTATACACTGTTCAATTAGGTCAATATCAGCTTTGGCATTTAATATAGTATTAATTTCTTTACTTCTGTTTTCTAACTTTACTTCTATTGATAATAAATTTAACCTTTCACTGACATCATCGATTTTTATGCGAACTTCTGCAACTTTTTCTTCAATTTTATTAAACTTTTTATAATTTCATTAAGGTTCTTTTCCACATTTATTATTTTGTACGGTTAATCTTTAAAAGATAATGAAAAATTTGCGTTAGATTAAGTAGTTTGTCAAAATCTGCTTCTGCCGCTATCTATTCAATTTAGCAAATCAAGTTGATGTTACCTCTAGTATAACAAAACAGAGCGGTGCGCATTGATCCATAAATATAATTTTATACAGTTTTCGCACGGAGGTTTTGTGGTCAGGTTCTTAAAATTATCACTATTTAAAAATTTCCTCAAAAGCCTCACATTGTAAAGGTTTTAATATGAAAACTCTAAATTCCTTTTACGTAAAAAAAAAATTATCTTTTTGAAAGACCGACCTTTCTTCCAAGTGTCTTACATTTTAAAGTTACGGAAACACTAGCTTGCTTAAAAAATCTAAAAAATTTCTCCTAAAAAGTGTACGTTAGTAGTAAGTAATAAATTTTTTGGCGAGGGTTGTGACGTCATCAATGGAGCAGGCGCTGGAGCGCGATGGAGCACTCCAGCGCTGACGTCATCCGTGCGCGAACCCTAGACTCCACGAGTCAGCAAAAAGTCGAAACCCTATCTTTTACTTTCTAATGCTTATATGTTTCAAATCAATTTAGTTTTAAATTAATATTAATAATAAGATTAATAAGTTTTAAAAGAAAAAATAAGATTAATAAGTTCTATTAAAAACATTTTTATAAAGTTTATGCGCTAGACAGTTACGACGTATTTCCTGAAGCGTGAACGTCGTTTCCTGTTCTGAATCGTATTGATTTGACCTTAACCCTTTTGAACCGAAAGGACTATTTAGTCCCACACCACTATTTTTAAAATTTCTTCTATAATACTATAAAATTTTATGAAAAACTTTTTTATTATTCTTTAGCAATATTTTGACAACCATGCTAGTCAATTGTAACAGGTGCAAATTCTTTTCTTTATGATTATCAAACCAACTAAATACATAAAGTTTAGTTTAACCATATATAGTTTTAAAATTAACTTCGCAAATAAAATAATGTTTAATTTAAGAAAAGCTGGATAAAATTTACTATAAAAAAGTCTTGTGGGATGATATAAAGCAAATTTGACTTTTTTACTAGTGTTTATGTTTAATTTATTTGCTTTTCAAACTTGGGACTATTTAGTCCCAACCGGTTTTATGCGTACTTTTTACTTGTTTTTTGTCGAATTTAGATGGCCTAGAAACAGACTAGATCAAGAGAATTTATAATTGGTGTAAATGAAGTAATGGAATTAATTACTGCTGATGAATCCGATTCATCCAATAATAACCCTATAGATGAAAAAGATGTAATGTTTTTGGAGAAAGCAATGTCAGATACTGATAATAATATAATGGTAACAATCGATGAGGCCCACGCACAAAGTATTGAACCAAATGTTGTGGAGCCTTTACCTCATCTATTTTATTGGAGAAAGATTTGTACTTCTTTTAATATTCCGAATTGCTCTTTATCTGGTACAGTTAATTTAAATTATGAACATGGCCATGAGCCAAAACCAATAGAAATCTTTTCAGACACCATAAAGCTGGAAACACTAATGAATTTAGTCAGTGCACAGTGTGAGTTGTACATGCAGCAGAAAGGAATGGTTTTTAAAGTAGAAATTAATGAGCTAAAAGCATTTATTTTATTTATTTTATCTCTATATTTATCCTCCTGACTCGCAGGAAAGCGACGGAGGCGCTAATACATAAGGTAGGCAATCACCCCGATCTACTTCCGGAGATTTAATAGAGATATAACTGCAATTTAGAACTGTTTGCCAGGACCACCAATCAGGGGAAAGTGCGTAAAGTGTTTTTCCCAAGGACACAACAGAATGGCGCGAGTGGGTTTTGAACCGAGACCGTGTTGATCGCGAGCCCGGCGCTCTAACCACTTGACCACTTTGCCGACAACTTCTTTTATGGGATATCATACCCTTCCTAGTATTCGCAATTATTGGAATAAAGATCGTGGTCTTGGTGTAAAAGTTGTGTCAGACGTAATGCCTCGAAACATATGCAAGATAAATTTCCTCACAGTGCGTGCTTGAAAACATTAAAGAACTTCAAGCACAACGTTGTTATGGATTTGATCGGGAAATTTTCAAGCAGAAAACGAGCAAGAAGTTCTTCAACTGTGGTTTCAAGATTTCCCTCAGACGGTTCCGATATTCATCAAGTTACACGAGTTTCTTATCAAGACCGTGTTAAATGCAAATTGTGTACCAAGCGGAAAATAGATTCTCGTACTTGCACATGTTGCAATGATTGTAATTTATTTCTTTGTCAAACAAATAAAAAAAATTGTTTCAGGAAATGGCATTTCGGTGTTCAGAGGAATATTTTAGTGTAAAATATGTGTGTGCATTATTTCAATTCTTATGCTGTTTAGTAAAGCAGGGTAAAAAGTAATTATCATAACAATGAAAGACCACTATGGCAGAAAATCGTTAATAGACGCAAATGCTCTTTGAATAATAATTGCTTAAATTCAAATGTTAAAAAAAAACAGAAAGTTTTCATGATGTAATAAATATATCTATTTTTTTAAAACTCCAGATACCTTAAAGTTACTCAAATTCATTGAATATGACAAGAAAAATTAAAGCTGATATTTTGAAAAAAAGTACGCTTTGAACCGATTGGGACTAAATAGTCCCAAATATTTAAAGCCCCTATACTAATTTGTAGATGTGCCCCGACAAATTTTTTTTTGTGCAACGACATTTTGGTAACACATCCTTCAAAGAAATAATAAATTTACTATTTTATATTGTCTAATAAAAGTTCAGGTCTGAAGGGGTTAAGTAAACTCTAACTACGTCCAAAAAGTGATTTAATATTTTTTTTCTAACTTTAATCTCAAAGGCAATACTTGTGCACGTTTAAGCGTTAATTTTTGTTAGACCTTTGTTTAATTTTTTCTTGAAAACCTTAATTTTTGTCATACCTAAACTCAATTTTTTCTAAAGAACCTTGATTTTTGTCACACCTTTGTTTAATTTTTTTCTTGAAAACCTTAATTTTTGTCATAACTACCTTCAATTTTTTCTTAACAACCTCTATTTTTGTCATAACTTTGTTTAATTTTTTCTTGAATAACTTAATTTTTATAACTATCTTTAATTTTTTCTCGGCGATCTTGATTTTCTTATATCTAGGTTTAATTTTTTTCTTGATAACCTTGATTTTTGTCATACCTTTGTTGAATTTTTTCTTGACAACCTCGATTTTTGTCACACTTATCTTTAATTTTTCTTAACAATCTTGATTTTTGTCATACCTTTGTTTAAATTTTTTTCTTATCAACCTTGATTTTTGTCATAACTTTGTTTAATTTTTCTCGGTAACCTTGATTTTTGTCACACCTAAACTCAATTTTTTTTCTAAAGAACCTTGATTTTTGTCACACCTTTGTTTAATTTTTTTCTTGATAACCTTGATTTTTGTCATGACTTTGTTCAAGTTAAAAACTTTTTTTTTCTCTAAGCAACCTTGATTTTTGTCATAACTCCCTTCATTTTTTTTTCTTAACAACCTCGATTTTGTCATAACTTTGTTTAATTTTTTCTTGAAAACCTTAATTTTTATAACTATTTTCAATTTTTTTTCTCGGTGATCTTGATTTTCTTATATCTAGGTTTAATTTTTTCTTGGTAACCTTGATTTTTGTCATAACTTTGTTTAGTTATTTCTGGACAATCTCGATTTTTGTCACATCTATCTTTAATTTTTCTTAAAAGCCTTAATTTTTGTCGTATCTATCTTTAATTTTTTTTCAACAATCTCGATTTTTGTTATGCCTTTGTTTAATTTTTTTCTTGAAAACCTTAATTTTTCTCATAACTATCTTCAATTTTTTCTTAACAATCTCGATTTTTTGTCATATCTTTGTTTAATTTTTTTTCTTGAAAACATTAATTTTTATAACTATCTTCAATTTTTTCTCGGCGATCTTGATTTCTTTCATAACTTTGTTTAATTATTTCTTAACAACCTCGATTTTTATCACATCTATCCTTAATTTTTCTTAACAATCTTGATTTTTGTCATACCTTTGTTTAAGTTTTTTCTTATCAACCTCGGTTTTTATCATACTTTTGTATAATTTTTCTCAACAATCTTGATTTTTGTCATGCCTTTGTTTAATTTTTTCTTGAAAACATTAATTTTTATAACTATCTTCAATGTTTTTTTCTCGGTGATCTTGATTTCTTTAGGTTTAATTTTTTCTTGGTAACCTTGATTTTTGTCATAACTTTGTTTAGTTATTTCTTGACATCCTCGATTTTTGTCACATCTATCTTTAATTTTTTCTTAACAATCTTGATTTTGTTGCACCTACCTTCAATTTTTTTAAACAACCTTAGTTTTTTGTTATATCTATGCTTTATTTTTCTCGGTAACCTTGATATTTAGATGCCTACATTCAATTTTTTCCCTAAGAAAGCTTGATTTTTAGGTACCTTTATTCAATTTTAAAACTTTTTGTCTAAGCAGTCTTGATATTTGTTATAACCAATCTCAATTTTTCTTTAAGCAACCTTGATTTTTATTATACCTATGTTTAACTTTTTTTCTAAACAAGCTTGATTTTTTTTGTTTCACCCTTGTTGAATTTTTTTTTTCTTGACAACCTTGATTTTTATTCACAGTCAAAGTAATTCTTAAAAGTTTTAAACAAAAATTTTTATTGATAGGTTATTCGTGTTCAATAAGCAGATGTTTCATAATTAAAAAAGTCGTCTTTTTTCTTTATTATTTAGTAAACCGAATTCAAACATAGTTATTATTTTTATGTTGTATGAATTTAATTTCTAGTGTTAACATTTTAATTGTTTCAAAAATGAATTCAGTTCCAACTACGTTTAATCTTTTGATCGTTTTGTAAACTTTTAATAATAAAAAAAGCTGCCCGAAATCTCTGTAAACGTGACAACGTGTGTCAAGTTCTCTCTCTCTTATACAAAAGCTTGGGTCGTATCCTGCTCATAGCGTATTGCGTTTCCTGACATATTCATGATCGGAGTTTGAAAATCTGGTTACCTTAATTTCCAATGTAAAAATAGGGTAAACGAAAATTTATATAATGCACCTTGATTTTGATAGTTTTTAACAATTTTCTGTGAAAAGGAAATTTTATTACAAGCTTGACCCAAAAAATTTGATTTCAAAACACTATGGTTTCAAAACATATATTTTACCAACTAAATTTTCTAAAATTAACATTGCAGGAAATGGAGTGCTTAAAAACAGGAAATTGGTTAAAAACAATAGAAAATTCTTGTTGGTTAAAAGCAATAGAAAAGGGCAATCAGAACACATCAGGTTTGTTGCGCAATACCTAGTTTTTCCATGGGGAATTTCCTAGGTTTTTACCCGCATTGTTTGTATAAGTTTCTTTGTACATTACAAAACCCTAATGCAATCCACAACGGAAGATATAAACAGAATTTTTTGTATTTTTATCATTCTAAAAAATATGGATCAAGATTGTGTTGATGCTGCAGTGACGTCTGATGAAGCTATCAAAAGAGAGTTGGAAGCTCAAATGTTTCGTTGTTTGTTTCGGCAAAATTCGCTCATGTGTGATGAAGAGGATCGCATGAGAACCTTTCTGCCTCTTGGTGTGATCAGGAGCGCTTAACACCACGTGAAATGGTGGATGCAGCTTTTTATTATAAAGGTTCTGGTGACCGTGTTCTTTGTTTTTATTGTGGAGGAGGTTTGTTTTACTGGAAACCGCATGACAATCCTTGGTACGAACATCCAAAGTGGTTCCCTATGTGTGAATTTGTTTTGAAAAAACAAGGAGTAAACTATGTGGAGAAAGTATGTCAGAAACATTCGGATTTGCATCGACCAGGCATAAAAAATCCAACTCGATCCATTGCAGCGAACCGCTTACGTAGTATGTTGTTTGATCAAATGCGAAACAATGCGGCAGCAAAGCAAAGGAATCAAAAATTAGAGGATGTTATGCTGTTTGATCCTCATGTAAAATACGCAAAAAGTATTGGGGTGGAGGACACCAAGATCCGTTATGCGCTATTAAATCAAATGGAAAAAAATCAATGCAATTTCTCCAATCGTCAAGAATTGCTAAATGCTATTTTAGATTTAAAAAAAGACGACAAATGTTTAAAATGTAAAAACGCTGAAAAAAATGCAGTATGCATGCCCTGTGGACACATGGTGCTTTGTTGGGCATGCGTTCAAGACACCCCTTCTTGTTGGTTGTGTTTCCAATGTATCTCTGAAAAAATTCGCGTCTTTCGGTGTTGATTGCGCAAGATTAGTGTGACGTAAGACTATTTCAAAACGTTGCCCAATATTAGTGTGACGTAAGACTATTTCAAAACGTTGCGCAATATCCAGTTTAGTGGTTATAAAAGGAGACCCGTTTGCGAAACCTCACATTATGGAAACGTATACGAGTCAAGCAGACGATCTATATCAAGAAGCAAACGAAATCGAGTACCCCGACTACATTCCTCCTTATACAAGTTGTTACGAAAGTTTGTTGGAGTTTGAAGAGATTATCACCAGAGCAAGAGAAATGGAAAGTGCAGCAAGAGACATTCGAAAAAAGTTTCAAGAAATTGCCACATCCGAACTGCCGATACCCTCTTCATCGCTATTGAGAAAAGCAATTATTAGTGTCAAAAGAGGAAAAGTCATGTTTTCAATGGATCAACTTGTTCAAGTCGTTGATGTGATAATGGGGAATCTTCCTTACATCCTTTTTCGTCCCAAATCCGAAACAAAAGAGTATGTAGTTTTACTATTCTGGTCTACCAACATGGACGATGCTGCGTGTGAAGTGCAAAAAAACATGGAAATCATTAAGCGAGAAGTAGCAGTGGATCAGTTCCAATTGCGTTGTGTGGTGGAAAACGTACCAACTGCAAGTGCAAAAAGACGATGTCTGCCACCTGCCACCAGACAACCACGAACAACTGGAGACCTTTGTCAAACTCTTGACTAACCCTGAACCGATAAAAAAGCGAAAAGTAGATATTATTGCAAGCACGCCTTGATGTTTATTATTTTATTAATAAACGATATGTGTACAATCAATGTTGTGATACATTATCAATAAAGCGAGAAATAGAGCGATCGTTTTCAGTTAGGTTTGACATAAAATCAGATACAATAGCATGCAAAGGTACACCACGACAACGAAATAAAATACAATAGACACAATAACGACCACAAAAACTGGAAAAGTACGCCTGTAAGGTTTTGCGATTGTAAATCCATCCCGATAAGGAGTAGGCATCCATGTAAGAGTCGAGACCGATCAATGTACGGGGTAGTCCATAACTATCAAAGTATTCTCCTCGACCGCGTTTGTCAAAATAAACCGCAACCCAATGTTCTCCAGGTTCACTACTCGGGTCCGAGTTGATGACGTAAGCAGACGGAAAAATAGGTTTTTCCAACTGATCAAAGCACAGACTTTTTTAAAGATGGTTTTGCTTTTCAAACCCTTCTTGAGCAAGCGTTCGAGCGTTTGCAATGTGTTCATTCATTTAGACATAAAGAACTACCTATGATAGGACTTGATAGAATAAATCTTATTATATTTTCAAAAAACAACTGACTTTCCTTGGAATCGATCTTACTTATGTTGGCCTTATTTGATTTCAAATTTCATGTTAAGTTTAGAAAATTTAGTTGGTAAAATATATGTTTTGAAACCATAGTGTTTTGAAATCAAATTTTTTGGGTCAAGCTTGTAATAAAATTTCCTTTTCACAGAAAATTGTTAAAAACTATCAAAATCAAGGTGCATTATATAAATTTTCGTTTACCCTATTTTTACATTGGAAATTAAGGTAACCAGATTTTCAAACTCCGATCATGAATATGTCAGGAAACGCAATACGCTATGAGCAGGATACGACCCAAGCTTTTGTATAAGAGAGAGAGAACTTGACACACGTTGTCACGTTTACAGAGATTTCGGGCAGCTTTTTTTATTATTAAAAGTTTACAAAACGATCAAAAGATTAAACGTAGTTGGAACTGAATTCATTTTTGAAACAATTAAAATGTTAACACTAGAAATTAAATTCATACAACATAAAAATAATAACTATGTTTGAATTCGGTTTACTAAATAATAAAGAAAAAAGACGACTTTTTTAATTATGAAACATCTGCTTATTGAACACGAATAACCTATCAATAAAAATTTTTGTTTAAAACTTTTAAGAATTACTTTGACTGTGAATAAAAATCAAGGTTGTCAAGAAAAAAAAAATTCAACAAGGGTGAAACAAAAAAAATCAAGCTTGTTTAGAAAAAAAGTTAAACATAGGTATAATAAAAATCAAGGTTGCTTAAAGAAAAATTGAGATTGGTTATAACAAATATCAAGACTGCTTAGACAAAAAGTTTTAAAATTGAATAAAGGTACCTAAAAATCAAGCTTTCTTAGGGAAAAAATTGAATGTAGGCATCTAAATATCAAGGTTACCGAGAAAAATAAAGCATAGATATAACAAAAAACTAAGGTTGTTTAAAAAAAATTGAAGGTAGGTGCAACAAAATCAAGATTGTTAAGAAAAAATTAAACAAAGGTATGACAAAAATCAAGGTTGCCAAGAAAAAATTAAACAAAGGTATGACAAAAATCAAGGCTGCCAAGAAAAAATTAAGCAAAGGTATAAGGAAAATTGAGGACGTCAAGAAAAAAATTGTAATTAGGTATAACAAAAATCAAGGTTGGTTAAGAAAAACTTTTGAAAAATTGAGCATAAGTATAACAAAAGTCAAAATTGTTTAAAGAAAAAAGTTTTAAAACTTGAACAAAGGTATAACAAAAATCGAATTTGTGTAGAAAAAGAATTGAAGATAGGTGTAACAAAAATCAAGGTTGTCTAAGAAAAATTTTTTAAAAATTGAATAAAAGTACAAAATCAAGCTTGCTTAGAAAAAATTAAAGACAGTTATAAAAAAATCAAGATTGATTAGAAAAGATTAAACAAAGGTATGACCAAAATTGAGGTTGTTAAGAAAAAATTAAAGATAGTTATGACAAATGTCAAAGTTTTCAAGAAAAAATTAAACAAAGGTACGACAAAAATTGAGATTGTTTAGAAAAAAAAATTGAGGTAAGGTATGACAAAAATCAAGGTTACCGAGAAAAATTAAATAAAGGTATGACAAAAACCAAAGTTGATTAGAAAAAATAAAAAATAAAAAAATAAAAAAAAAATAAAAACAAAAAATTGAGTTTAGATATGACAAAAATCAAGATTGTAAGAAAAATTAAGGATAAGTGTGACAAAAATCGAGGTTGTTAAGAAAAAATTGAAGATAGTAATGACAAAAATCAAGGTTGTCGAGAAAAAATTAAACAAAGGTCTAACAAAAAAATCAAGCTTGTTTAGAAAAAAAAAAATTGAGTTTATGTATGACAAAAATCAAGGTTACCGAGAAAAATTAAACAAAGTACAAGAAAAATCAAGGTTGATAAGAAAAAAACTTAAACAAAGGTATGATAAAAATCAAGGTTTTAAAAAAAATTAAAGATAAGTGTGACAAAAATCGAAGTTGTCAAGAGAAAAATTAAACAAAGGTATGACAAAAATCAAGTTTATCAAGAAAAATTAAACCTAGATATATAAAAAAAAAAAATTAAGATCGCCGAGAAAAATCGAAGATAGTTATAAAAAAATTAAGGTTTTCAAGAAAAAATTTAAAAAAAAGTTATGACAGAATTCGAGGTAGTTAAGAAAAATTGAAGATAGTTACGACAAAAATCAAGGTTGTCGGGAAAAATTAAACAAAGGCATGACAAAAATCAAGATTGTTGAGAAAAATTAAACAAAAGTATGATAAAAACCAAGGTTGATAAGAAAAAACTTAAACAAAGGTATGACAAAAATCAAGATTGTTAAGAAAAATTAAGGATAGATGTGACAAAAATCGAGGTTGTCAAGAAATAACTAAACAAAGTTATGAAAGAAATCAAGATCGCCGAGAAAAAATTGAAGATAGTTATAAAAATTAATGTTTTCAAGAAAAAAAAATTAAACAAAGATATGACAAAAATCGAGATTGTTAAGAAAAAATTGAAGATAGTTATGAGGAAAATTAAGGTTTTCAAGAAAAAATTAAACAAAGGCATGACAAAAATCGAGGTTGTTAAGAAAAAATTGAAGATAGTTACGACAAAAATTAAGCTTTTAAGAAAAATTAAACAAAGGTATGACAAAAATCAAGACTGTTAAGAAAAAATTAAAGATAGATGTGACAAAAATCGAGGATGTCAAGAAATAACTAAACAAAGTTATGAAAGAAATCAAGATCGCCGAGAAAAAATTGAAGATATTTATAAAAATTAATGTTTTCAAGAAAAAAAAATTAAACAAAGATATGACAAAAATCGAGATTGTTAAGAAAAAATTGAAGATAGTTATGAGGAAAATTGAGGTTTTCAAGAAAAAATTAAACAAAGGCATAACAAAAATCGAGGTTGTTAAGAAAAAATTGAAGATAGTTACAAAAATTAATGTTTTCAAGAAAAAATTAAACAAAGATATGACAAAAAATCGAGATTGTTAAGAAAAAATTGAAGATAGTTATGAGAAAAATTAAGGTTTTCAAGAAAAAAATTAAACAAAGGCATAACAAAAATCGAGGTTGTTGAAAAAAAATTAAAGATAGATACGACAAAAATTAAGGCTTTTAAGAAAAATTAAAGATAGATGTGACAAAAATCGAGATTGTCCAGAAATAACTAAACAAAGTTATGACAAAAATCAAGGTTACCAAGAAAAAATTAAACCTAGATATAAGAAAATCAAGATCACCGAGAAAAAAAATTGAAAATAGTTATAAAAATTAAGGTTTTCAAGAAAAAATTAAACAAAGTTATGACAAAATCGAGGTTGTTAAGAAAAAAAAATGAAGGGAGTTATGACAAAAATCAAGGTTGCTTAGAGAAAAAAAAAGTTTTTAACTTGAACAAAGTCATGACAAAAATCAAGGTTATCAAGAAAAAAATTAAACAAAGGTGTGACAAAAATCAAGGTTCTTTAGAAAAAAAATTGAGTTTAGGTGTGACAAAAATCAAGGTTACCGAGAAAAATTAAACAAAGTTATGACAAAAATCAAGGTTGATAAGAAAAAAATTTAAACAAAGGTATGACAAAAATCAAGATTGTTAAGAAAAATTAAAGATAAGTGTGACAAAAATCGAGGTTGTCAAGAAAAAATTCAACAAAGGTATGACAAAAATCAAGGTTATCAAGAAAAAAATTAAACCTAGATATAAGAAAATCAAGATCGCCGAGAAAAAATTAAAGATAGTTATAAAAATTAAGTTATTCAAGAAAAAATTAAACAAAGTTATGACAAAAATAGAGGTTGTTAAGAAAAAATTGAAGGTAGTTATGACAAAAATTAAGGTTTTCAAGAAAAAAATTAAACAAAGGTGTGACAAAAATCAAGGTTCTTTAGAAAAAATTGAGTTTAGGTATGACAAAAATTAAGGTTTTCAAGAAAAAATTAAACAAAGGTCTAACAAAAATTAACGCTTAAACGTGCACAAGTATTGCCTTTGAGATTAAAGTTAGAAAAAAAATATTAAATCACTTTTTGGACGTAGTTAGAGTTTACTTAAGGTCAAATCAATACGATTCAGAACAGGAAACGACGTTCACGCTTCAGGAAATACGTCGTAACTGTCTAGCGCATAAACTTTATAAAAATGTTTTTAATAGAACTTATTAATCTTATTTTTTCTTTTAAAACTTATTAATCTTATTATTAATATTAATTTAAAACTAAATTGATTTGAAACATATAAGCATTAGAAAGTAAAAGATAGGGTTTCGACTTTTTGCTGACTCGTGGAGTCTAGGGTTCGCGCACGGATGACGTCAGCGCTGGAGTGCTCCATCGCGCTCCAGCGCCTGCTCCATTGATGACGTCACAACCCTCGCCAAAAAATTTATTACTTACTACTAACGTACACTTTTTAGGAGAAATTTTTTAGATTTTTTAAGCAAGCTAGTGTTTCCGTAACTTTAAAATGTAAGACACTTGGAAGAAAGGTCGGTCTTTCAAAAAGATAATTTTTTTTTTACGTAAAAGGAATTTAGAGTTTTCATATTAAAACCTTTACAATGTGAGGCTTTTGAGGAAATTTTTAAATAGTGATAATTTTAAGAACCTGACCACAAAACCTCCGTGCGAAAACTGTATAAAATTATATTTATGGATCAATTTTAATATCAATTGATGAAACTTTTGGTTAAAACGTTTATTTGGAAAAAGAAAAACTAAAATATTTTTGGTTTAACTAGTGTCAAACCGTCTTTTTCTAAAAATTGATGTTTCAAAGATTTTATTAAGCTAGTAAAAATAAAAAAATTTAGCTTAACTTGAATCATTTTTACTCGGTTTGTTATCGTTAAGTTTGGGGGATGATGACTGATCGCAATTGGTTGTTAATCAACGCCCCGTGTCTAATTCAACGATTTCAAAATGTTTTCTTGGAATTAACCAATAAGTTTCTGCATAGAATTTCTTTTTTGAAAAATCGAACAATGTTACGTTGGAATGAATTAAATAAAAAGTTAGAAGAATGAATTAAAAATATTAAAACGAGTTGAATTTTGTTTCAAAATGTACATTGCTGTTACACCTGACTGAAATCGAGTTAAAATTAAGTGTGAAAGAAGTCTTACGCTTTATTGGATATTTCACATTTTCGATTTTTAAGAAAATTGTTAAAAAGTTTTTCTATATTACTTTAAAACCTTGGTGTAGAAAACGGAAAATGAAACTAAAAAGTCTAATTTTTAAATATCCATAATTGGTTTTTTTTACAAAATCACTGTCCAAACCTTTTTCTCAGAGGTAAGCAACGTTCAAGATAAAGCGTTAAATTTATTGGTTTCTTACTTTATTTGTATTCGTCACCCCAAACCAAACCGCATCCTGAAAGCGAAAGTTTTAGCTGTTTTTTAGAAACTCTGCTTTTTTAAAAGTTTATATTTAGATTTCGAGTTAGTCAATAAGTTAATTAAATAATTTCAGATTGGTTTGTTTTCATTTAGACATAAGAACTAACTGCGATAGGATTTGATAGAATAAATTTTATTATATTTTCAAAAAAGAACCGACTTTTCTTGAAATTGATCATCCTTACGTTGGTCTTCTTTGACTTCAAATTTCATGTTAATTTTAGAAAATTTAGTTGGTAAAATGCATAAAATAATCAACTTTACGACGAATTTTGTTAGTAAACGTGAAAAAATGTAAAACTTTTTAGTACAAAAGGTTGTATTTGATTGGGGATCGAATTAAGTTTAAGTCGGTGTTTTAAAATCAAATTTTTTTTTTAGGTCAAGTTTGAAATAAAATTTTTTTTTACATACGGTTGTTAAAAACTATAAAATTTTTCGCTTAGTCTATTTTTACACTGGAAATTAAGGTAACCAGATTTTCAAACTCCAATCATGAATACGTCATAGTTTTAACAGGAAACGTGATACGGTATGAACAGCAAGCTTCTGTGTAAGAGGAGACCTTGACACACGTTGTGAAGGTTACAATAGTTTTCTTGTTATTAAAAATTTATAAAAAGGACCAAAAGATGAAACACAGTTAGAACCGAATTCATTTTTGAAACAATTAAAATGCTGACACTAGAAATTAAATTCATACAACATAAAAATAATAGTTATGTTTGAATTTGTTTTATTAAATAATAAAAATGGAAAAAAGACTACTTTTTTATTAAACATCTGTTTGTTGAACACGAATAACCTATCAATAGAAATTTTGTTTAAAACTTTCAACAATTACTTTAAAATTGACTATGAATAAAAAACAAGAATGCCAAGAAATTTTTTAAAAATTTAACAAGGTTGTAACAAAAAATCAAGCTTGTTTAGAAAAAAGTTAAACATAGGTAAAACAAAAATCAAGATTGAGTAGAAAAAAAATTTTTTTTTTAAATTGAACAAAACTTATAACAAAATCAAGGTTGTTAGAGAAATTTTTTTTTAAATTGAACAAAGCTTATAAGAAAAATCAAGGTTGTTAGAGAAAAAATTGAGGTTAGATAGAACAAAAATCAAAACTGCTAAGAGAAAAAGTTTTAAAATTGAATAAAGCTGCCTGAAAGTCAAGCTTTCTTAGGGAAAAATTGAATGCAGGTTTCTAAAATAAAGGTTGATTAAAAAAAAGTTTTGAAAAATTGAACATAAGTACAACAAAAATGAAGGTTGACAAGAAAAAAACTTAAACAAAGGTACGACAAAAATCAAGGTTGCCAAGAAAAAAAAATTTAAAATGATAGATATCTAGAAATCAAGGTTACCAAGAGAGACTATTAAAATTGAACAAAGGTATAACAAAAATCAAGATTGCCAAGAATAAAAAATTAAAAATGATAGATATCTAAAAAGCAAGGTTACCAAGAGAAACTATTAAAATTGAACAAAGCTATAACAAAAATCAAGGTTGACTAAGAAAAATTTTTGAAAAATTGAACAAAGGTATAACGAAAATCAAGATTGTTAAGAAAAATTAAACATAGGTGTAACAAAAACCAAGGTTGATTAAGAAAATTTTTTGAAAAATTGAACATAAGTATAGCAAAAATCAAGCTTGCCTAGAAAAAATTGAAGATAGATATCTAAAAACCAAGGTTACCAAGAGAAACTATTAAAATTGAACAAAAGTATAATAAAATCATGGTTGACAAAGAGAAATTTTGAAAAATTCAACAAAAACGTAACAAAAATCAAACTTGTTTAGAAAAAATTGAAAAAATTACACAGAACGCGAATCAATAACTCTCAACAAATTGGTAATCGACTCTAGTTCGTGGCGATCATTAATTGAAAGCCGGCAGACGTCGCCATTTCGTTTTTTTAAACATCTAAATTTGTTTATGATACTGGCAACTTCTCGTTGGTTTTTTGTTACACTTTCGATCTTAAAATTGATCTGAAGTTTGTTGTTGGATATAGTTTAAACTTTTTCTAAAATTCGAGAAACTGTATCATCCGCAGCCCAGAACAACAGAACCACGTAATTTTTTTGTTCGATTTTGATTGGAACAGAGAAAAAGGGAGATCGCCCATTAACACATCGACGATTTCAACAGCTTTCCCTTTTCCAATGTCAAGACTAACTTTTCGCAACAACGACGACGAGGGAATTGCTGAAACATTGATTTCTTTAAATAGTTTTCTGTTGTCTACACTTTCCATTTCTCTTTTGATAGCTTCGAAGTTTTGAGTACCAGATATAGCTGCAGCATCAACACAATCTTGATCCATATTTTTAGAGTGATAAAAATACAAAAATTCTGCTTTATATACCTATCGTAATGGATTGCATTGTAGTTTTGCAATGGGCAAAGAAACCTATACAAACAAACCTGGTAAAAACCTAGGTAATTCTCCATGAAAAAACTGAGTATTGCACAACAAACCTGACTTGTCCAAACTTGCCCGGTTGGCGAACAAACTCAAGACCACTGTTTTTCTTAGCATTAAGATTTATACTGTCTTGGTTAGGAATCAAACTCAGGACTACTACCTTTCTTAAGTTTAGGTTTGAAATTGTATACCTGTCTTGATCAAGAATCAAACTCGAGACCACTGACTTTCTTAAGATTTAAATTTATATTACCTTGGTTGGGGATCCAACTCAGGACCACTGTTTTTCTTAGGATTTAGATTTATATTATCTTGGTTGAGAATCCAACTCAGGACCACTGTTTCTCTTAAGATTTAAATTTATATTATCTTGGTTGGGGATCAAACCCAGGACTACTGTTCTCTTAAGATTTAAATTTATATTATCTTGGTTGGGGATCCACTCAGGACTACTGACTTTCTTAAGTTTAAGGATTATACTGTCTTGGGTAGGAATCCAACTCAGAACCATTGTCTTTCTTAGATTTAGGGTTTATACTGTCTTGGTTAGGAATCAAGCTCATGACTGCTACCTTTCTCAGCCCACCTTCTCACCTCCTCCCCTCCTCACTCTTCACCTCCTCAACTCTGCCGCTCTCTGACACCCCAGTGGACAAAATACCTCCTCACCTCCTCAACTCCACCGCTCTCTGGTATCCCCAGTGGACAAAATACCTCCTCACCTCCTCCCCTCCTCAACTCCACTGCTCTCAGGCGCCCCAAGCGGCCCCCACCATGCTCTCTGGCGGCCCAAGTGGCGCTCTCTAACGCCCCTAGTGGCGCTCTCTGGCGCCTCTCGTGGCAACCTCCTCTGCTCTCTAGCGCCACTAACGGGAAACCTCGCCAAAAAAATCATTTTATACTACTGGCGCGACAAGCGCGATGTTCTTGTGTTCTCCACCAAGCACACTCCAGTCATGCAGATTGCTTCAGTGAGAGCCCCAGGTGGTCGCATAGAAAAATTTAAGCCTGTTGCTATCGAGGACTATGACAAAATATGGCAGGAGTGGACAAGAGCAACCAGCTCCTACAATATTATAGCTTTAGAAGAAAAACTGTTAAGTGGTGGAAAAAAGTTTTTTTCCATCTCTATAATTTGGCCTTAGTAAATTCTCAAAAACTATATAACCTGTGGAAAATAAAAAATATAAAAAAAAGAGGTAACACTTTTAAATTTTTACACAGAAATTTTTAAGGCCTGACCAGTTCGGTCACCACCCCGATAGTGGCCGAGCCTAGTTCATCAAGCTCTATTCCCGCCAGCTTTTCCGACCTCCCAATTAATCCGGAAAAGTTTCATCGGCTAGAAAAAGCCTCAAAAGAAAATCGACCATATGCACAGGAGTGCTATGTATGTAAAAAAAAATGGAGGAGGGTAGTCCTCCCATGAAATGTCCAACATAGTCTATAGATATATAGTCTGCTGGCTATCGTTCTGGCAAAGTTTTTACTCTAGCGCCGCTAGTGTTAGTTTGATAATTTCAATCGTTGCTATGGATTTTGCCATACTTAACAATAGGGTTTTGTCGCTAGTGGGTTTTTAACATCAATTTTTGGGGCCTTAAACGTTGTAATCGGCCACTAAAAAATTTTTTTTATTAATAGTAGAACTTAGTGTTCAACTCACTTTTTAGTTTAGGCCAAAAAAGTTATAGATTTTTTAATTAAAATAGAAAATGCGTTTACTACGTAGTAGCAGTTAAGTGTGTTTTGACAATTATAAGGGTTTTAGTAAAAAAGATTATATATTTTTTCAATGAAAGCAAAGTTATAAAATATCTTTAAGTTTTTGATAAAATTTATAGTGAATTTCTTATAATTGGCATATTTTATTTGGAAAATGTAATATTATATACCCAGGAAACATAGGGTTATTGGCCGGATACTGTTTCAGTATAGTACAGTATCGGTTGTATCGGTATCGAAAAAAAATAAGCAAACATTATTGGACCAATACAGTTTTAGAATCGTATTTTTGTATAAATTAGTATAGTATGTACTATATTGGACCAATATAGTTTTAGAATCGTATTTTTGTATAAATTAGTATAGTATGTAGGCTACTATATTGGTCCAATACAGTTTTTGTAAAGTATTTTTAATTTAAAGTTGGTTTGAAAATTTTGTTAAACATTGGTAAAACAATGTTGCTCCCCCGCAATTAGAGTTTTGTAATGTGACGTACAGTTTCTACGGTACGTGACCCACATAGTTTATGTATTGATTTTTGATAATAATTTTGATGTACTACTAAAACAGCATTAAATTGGGAAAATATTATCGATTTGATACAGTTTTGATGTCGGAACACAATACAAATATTTATTGTTTCTGTGGTATTGGACTAATATAGTTTTAGAATCGTAGTTTTGTATAAATTAGTATAGTATGTACTATACAGTTTTGGTCCAATACAATTTTTGTAAAGTATTTTTAATTTAAAGTTGGCTTAAAAATTTTGTTAAACATTGGTAAAACAATGTTGCTCCAGCGCAGTTAGAGTTTTGTAATGTGACATAAATTCGTACAGTTTTTACGGTACGTGACCCACATAGTTTGTGTATTGATTTTTGATAATGATTTTCATGTATTAATGAAACGGCATTAAATTGGAAAAATATTATCGATTTGATACAGTTTTGATGTCGGATCACAATACAAAGTTTACCGTTTCTGTGGTATTGGACCAATATAGTTTGTGTATTGCTTTTCGATAATGCTTCGATTTACTGATAAGACGACATTATTAAAATTTTAAAACATTATTAATCTAACAGAAGTTTGCTGTTTTAATTTATGCAATTATGCAATTTAATATTATTAATCTAATTAATACAATTACTGTTTTAATAAGATATTAGCGAAGGGGTGACAAACCTTTTTTTGTAAATGCCAAAATATATAAAACATTTCTTATCAACTTAGTACCGTGCCGAATTGAAGTGAAGATGTTTTTTTTTAGACATTAGCATGTAAAGTAGGACCTATTTTTCTCCCAAAATCATGGTGATCTCTAAAAAAAAGGTCTTCCCTGCAATTCAATTTCGCCTTTCTCATATTTAATAGGAAAATTGTTCTAAATTGTCCGTGTCAAAAAAATTTAATTTTACCCAAAGAATTCCTTGTCTTTGTCCAAAAAATTAACCATGCCAGTAAAAAATCTGCGCGTGCCATAAATTTGCCCTCCTCTATTAATATATGTTGTTTTTTGGTATTGAACCAATTTAACTCATGTATTGATTTTCGGTAATTAAACGTTTACCGTACATCAGGGTGGTCGAACATACGGTGCGCGGGCCGCAAAGTATTGCAATTATTGTAACCACTCTTAATAACACAAGTAAATGTTGTTTTTATTTTAAATTTAACAAAAGTCTAACTTTTAATTATACTTTTTGGGAGATTGCAGCCACCACTTTTATTAGGATGAAGAAAAGTGGCCCTCTACTTATTTGAGTTCGACCACCATGCCGTATATTAATCAAAAAGGATTTCCAGTGGCAAAACATTGTTGACATGAAACAATTTGGATCTTGTAACTTGCACAAGTATGTATTTCTTTTATCTTATTGGCCAAATGCATTGTGTTTCGATTTTATTTAAGATCCTTTTTTTGAACTTATCAATCTCGGGTTATTTGCTTTATACGATTTTGTGTCGTTATTTACTAGTTCCGTTAGGTGGCGCTAAAGCAAAAGCGTTAAATTAAAGTATCTTAAATTAAAACATTTTATAAAACATTTTTTAGACTAGTTTAATTTTGCAAATATAAAATAAATTACTTATAAATTTATTGAAAGCTATTGAAGGTATAGGCTGCTATGTGTTGCATAACACAAACTTGATTTTAACTTTACTGTTGTAACTTATTATATCATTCATTTGTTATAATTACCATTTCTGTTTTAACATTCATTGCCAAATCACCAGACCTACTATAAATAAATTAAATTAAAAATTATTTACAAAGAATGAATTATATTGAATTAATCTTTTCATTGACTTTAAAGTGAGCATAAATTATTGTATTTGCCATGCTGCTTGATTGATAAAATAAAAACTAAAAAAAAAGAATTTGCTTTTAAAAGCAAATGTTTCATTTAAAACTCTTTTGCTTATTGAGTAGCCTTAAAAAAAAGCTGTTTTGAAAAAATCGAACGTTTTTGTCTAGCTCTCTTCAGGAGGTTTTGCTGGAATGAATTCAAGAACTGATGTAGTATTTGAAAAGATTTTTTTTCCTTTCTTTTACACTTATAACAATTTACGTTTGTAAATAAACTCTTTCTTTCTGCACAAATTAGGTTTTTGAAGAGTTATAAAAATTGATTCTAAAACCGATAAATGAAAATTGGATTGTGCTTTAAAAAGAATAAAAAATTGATTGTCATTACATTGAGATGCACATTTTGGTTTATGAAATAAATGGTTTACAATCGCTGAGTCACAATGCGTTGTTGAATTAGCTGGTTTTCCTAAGCGTTCTGGTTGTTTACGATCTTAACCGATTCTGTTCCAAATAGACTTCGGAACATGCTGGCGAATTCTGTCTTGCAAGTGTTGAGACGTTCGACCCACGTACCGACTGTCACAGTGGCACACGTATTCATATACAACGTTACTATGTTGAATTGTGAGAAGAACGTCAATAAAAAAAAAGAATTGTGATGAATGAAATAGAAGAGCAAATGTGGACTCAAGCTGAAGTGCCCAATTTGGAACGCTGAACGCCATCCTAAACAATTACGGCTGAAACAATTTTTAACGAATTCATTTGTATTTGTTTGAAAACAACTATAGTAATGCAATCGTGCCTAAAACCTTGAGAACAAATTACGAATTTACAAAAAGTTTTTTGTTATATTATTTGTCTTTATTTCAACTTATTTCTTGGAGTACTAATATGCCATTAACAAAAATCCGTATTTAATTTTACACTTGCTTGGTGTCACAAACTTTGTTCGGGAATCCCAAAGGACCAGTTGAGCTAGGTAACCCGAATACCTGCGCTGAAACAAAGCTGTGTCTAAATTTTATTTTATTCCGGCTCAAGAAGTAGCTTTTGCTATGAGCCTGACGGTTTATACAGTTGGTTAACGAAAGCTCGGATTGATTTCGTTGAAGATTCTTTTCCACCACAAACAGAGACCCTTGTCTCTAATAAAAACGAATGTATTACAAAATCACGACCGACGAAATTCTATTCCACGCTTTGCCACACTGCAAAGCGAACTAACACTATAACTCGACTCAATCAACACAAAATAATTCTACCTCTGTAGAACAAAACTGCCAATCACTGGCACACGATAAATTCAACAATTGTCCACCGACACAACATCTAACGGTCCACCTCCTGTGGCCAAACAAATCACCTTCGCTCGAGCCGCCACTCGAGTCGCTTCAAATTATCTCACAACGATAATAATCATCATAATAATAATTTCTCGCTACGCATCGGCTTTATATAGAAAACAAAATCACGTGACGTAAACTTTCTCGTAAATTCAAGATTCAGCCAGAAACCCCTGGAGAGTTCGTTACGCGAATCAAGTGGAATATACGCGAATTTTCCAGTACAATGATGTTAGTCAAAAACATATTACGTCAATACAAAGAGAAAAAAGAGAGAAAAAGATACATGTATCGAGCCATATAACAAATTGGACGTATATCGCAGACAGCGCTCAAAGAGCCGCATTTATTCTCTTATGATAAAACTACGAACTGCTTTTAACGGGGATACACTACATCGTTATGATTAAAATTATGAATGAAGTGTGACACTTGGTATTAAAAATTTCTTAAATTTAATCTTCATTTAGTTTTAAATTATCATCATGTGACATTAAGCGTTGTTCTCCAAATTCGTTTAATTGGCTAAGCCCATCGGGCTGGTTTCCTGAAAGAAATGTTTCGTTCGAAAGGGGCCCGGGATAGGAACAATGAACACAAACTTGTCGATCGTGACATTGTTTATAAGCGAGTATGTGCGCTAGTGCAGTGCTTATTGTAGAGTAAAGATTGACACTTTTGCAGTTTAAAACTGTTGTATATCAAACTATTGTATGGCAATTTGTTGCATCCTTGAGAAAAAAACTTTACTTTCTCTTTTTGACAATATGAGCGAGCAGGTTTTAATTTCTGTCATATCTATAAGTAGAAAAAATTAAAAAGGCAAATAAAAAATTTCAACTGGACAGTATTATCTCGTCATTTTGAAAAATATGCAGATATATGCGTTATTGCTTGATTGTTGCGCTAAACTGGTAATCTTTGCGTTGTCTGCGAGTCAGTATGGTAATTATCCATCATAATGAAATTTGGCAAATATAAGAATAAATAAAAAAAGCAAGCAAATTAAATTATAATATATAGGATATTTTTATTGATTTCATACTTTTTTAGTCAAACCAAATTAATAGCAAAAATATTTTCATCTTAAAATTTGTCTTTCTTAGGTTTAGGGTTTATACAACTATCTTTCTTAATCCAACTCAGGACTACTGACTTTCTTAAGTTTAAGGATTATACTGTCTTGGGTAGGAATCCAACTCAGAACCATTGTCTTTCTTAGATTTAGGGTTTATATGTCTTGGTTAGGAATCAAGCTCATGACTACTACCTTTCTCAGCCCACCTCCTCACCTCATCCCCTCCTCAACTCCGCTGCTCTCTGGCACCACAGTGGACAAAATACCTCCTCAACTCCGCTGCTCTCTGACACCACAGTGGACAAAATACCTCCTCACCTCCTCAACTCAACCGCTCTCTGGTACCCCCAGTGGACAAAATACCTCCTCACCTCCTCTCCTCCTCAACTCTGCTGCTCTCTGGTACCCCCAGTGGACAAAATATCTTCTCACCTCCTCACCTCCTCTCCTCCTCAACTTCGCCGCTCTCTGGTAACCCCAGTGGACAAAATACCTCCTCACCTCCTCAACTCTGCCGCTCTCTGGTACCCCCAGTGGACAAAATACCTTCTCATTTCCTCCCCTCCTCAACTCCTCACCTCCTCAACTTCGCCACTCTCTGGTACCCCCAGTGGACAAAATACCTCCTCAACTCCACTGCTCTTGGGCGCCCCAAGTGGCCCCCACCATGCTCTCTGGCGGCCCAAGTGGCGCTCTCTAATGCCTTTAGTGGCGCTCTCTGGCGCCTCTCATGGCAACCTCCTCTGCTCTCTAGCGCCACTAGCGGAAAACCGCGCCAAAAAAAATCATTTTATACTACTCGCGCCATTTTAGCCCCATTATAGCATCATCTCTACGAGACGAAATTTCTCCCCTTTTCCAGCTTTTTAGTTATCAAGTCTTTCGGCAAACCTTTTCTGTTGCTCATACATGTTCCCA
The DNA here is from genome assembly GCA_963680785.1 of Diplosoma virens. Lineage (NCBI taxonomy): Eukaryota > Metazoa > Chordata > Ascidiacea > Aplousobranchia > Didemnidae > Diplosoma > Diplosoma virens. The sequence goes on from CAVMFT010000205.1 coordinate 42,928, forward strand.
CATCTACTGTATTTCTATTGAAGAGTTCTTGGAAGAGTGGTATGGATGTGTAGTACTATCTATGCATGTATACTTTGTGTTCTTTTCCTAAAAAATTGCTTAGCATATCGAAAACCAATGACTGGGTAGAAATTGATTCTCCTGTTGCAATCTTAAATTTGCAGTAGTACCCAGTCGTCGCATCACACAGTTGATATACTTTAATCCCCCACTTGTTCGGGTTGTTAGGGTTATAGGTAACCCAACCTAACCGGCCTTTGAATGGACACGTTTCCTCATCTAAACTTAATTTATTTCCTGGATAGTACAAGTCTTTAAATGTGAACGAGAGAGTGTCCACAAATGGGCGGATTTTCTGTAGGGGATCTTGTGGAAGGGATAAATTGTTTCAAGAACTGTCGTCTGCGACGTGCAAATATAGCATAATATTTTGGAAACGCCCTTGTACTCGTTTCTAATTTTATCTTTTCTTGTCACTCCTATAGCAAACCTCAACATTTTCATCTCTGCAATTTCCATCTTTATTACTTGTTTCTTTGTGACCGCCACTGTCTCAAGTCCATACACCATTGCTGGTCTCACCAAATAACTGTACACTTTTCTTTTTACTCTAGCTGGTAACTTTCAGTCACAAATCACTCCCGATACTTTCTCCATTCATTCCATCCTGCCTGCACTCTCTTCTTTACTTCCCTCTCACAATTACCACTTTCTTGCACCATTGATTCCAAATACTTAAATTCCTTTACTCTTGGAAATTTGATTATTTTTAAATAAAAAAACTGAGAAAAATTACAAGTTCTACTCTTTTGCAGCGGCTCGCTCTCGGATGAGTTTTTCACATAGCATTATGACCGACTAAAAATTCTTATCTTAATTCAATAAATCATAACACATTGCTTGTTTGGAGAAAAAAATTTACTTGTATATCATTAAAAAGATAATTTTTTCTTAATTAAAATGATATAAAACTTGTTTAATTTTGATAAAAAATAAGTTAGTAATAAATAAAAACGTTATTTCAAGTTTTTTTTGAAAAAAAACACTTATTGTCCTTTTGAGCCGTTGTGCGGTTAACTAGTTCAAACTGTTTATTTATTTATTTTCATTTTTACTCACAATCAACTTGAAATTAATCACAGTGCATGTAGAAATAAAGATTGTGAATAAGGAAGCAGCGGCTAAACAAAGTATGTTATTACATGCACAAACGTCAGTTTGCTGTACCTTTGAACAAAGCGATGTGATATTAATAAGAAAAGGAAAAACGAAAAGAAGATAATTAATACACACATCCGAGCCATATTCAGAGAATGTTGTATAATCATGGGTGGGAGAAACAACAAACTCAAAGACCAAAAGGGTCTGGACCAAAAAGGGTCAGGCAGGCAAAGAAACCCACCAAAAGAAATCCTGCCACGGGTCAAAAGGACCATTTCAAAAGCATTGGCTGGACAAAATACATAAAAATAAAAACATGCAATTAGTAAACAAGAATAGGTGCAAAAGAAGTAAATTATGTGAATTTTTCATCCAACTGGACGGGGCGTAATGATCTGGATGTTGCCTTTCAAGTCGCATCGGGCGTTTATCATCATCAATTTCTTTGTCCAATTAGGTGGAGTTACCTGTAATAATAAAAACCAGCAGCAGATGTTTTAAAATTTGTAAAGTCTATTACCATTAAAATTACGTTGCTATAAGGTGCTTTTGAAATTCTGTACAAAATTTACTAATGATTTTATCTGTTTAATGCTTGATGGGACTTTATTCCAAGCAAGAGGACCTCTGTATCTTAAAGATTGTTTAGTTATATTTAATGTACAAAATGAGGGATAGAATTTGGACTGGCTTCTTGTACATTTGGTGAAATTGTCGCTTACCATGTTATTTTGAAAAAAATGATCAAAGCATGGTGGTAACATGCCTTTTATATATTTATACATAAAAAATATAGTTTAGTCGCTACCTGTAGCTAAAGATCTGATATAAAAAATATTGAAATTCGCTAAGGATTTCGGTGAATACAGTATATCGTGCTTCAGACAGTGACGTAAGCGAGTGTTCAGACAATCGTTCGGCGGCGAAGCGATGGAGAGAAGCATTCAGACAATGGTCAAAGCATAGTCTATAAATGTTGGGTTGGGAAATAAATTGTTGCAGTTTGTAAATTTGTTTTGTTCAATGTTTCTTTTAGATTCAATATTTCTAATTGATATAAATATTACTGAATGGATCTTTGATTTAATGTATTTATATTTGATTTGATTAAGCTTGGTTGAATTCCTATGTCTTTCAGTGGCGTGCAGTGACCTCTGAGACTAGTCATGCAATTGGCATGCCAAAATTGGGTCATGAAATCGAGTACCGGTATTTCATGGGTAGTCAATGAGTAAGACATGCATTATATTTCTGGTAGGAAAAGAATTCTGTGTGAGATCCTAATTTTTAGTGCTAATATCATGGTGTTCAAGAACCATTTTCGTCCTAGATTCAAGGTGATCTCTAAAAAAAAGGTCATCACTTGAAATCATTCCCTAGTAATGCACTTTTTGTCCTAAAAATGCAGTGATCTCTAAAAAAAAAGGTTATCACTTGAAATTGTTCCCTCAGTAATGTACTTTTTGTCCTAAAAATGCAGTGATCTCTAAAAAAAAGGTCATCACTTTAAATCGGGTCTCAATAATGCACTTTTTGTCCTGCAAATGCAGTCATCTCTAAAAAAAAGGTCTCCCCTTTTAATTTCTCTCAACTTTTATCCTTTTCGTCCTGAAATTGCAGCACTCCCTAAAAAAAAAACCTTCACTCCGGATAAGCCTCAAATTTCTCTAATTTCATTCCAAATCAATACCATTTTCCATTTAATTAATAAATATATGCCTCATCGCGCAAAAGTTCGTCATGCAACCTCTAAAAATTTGGTCATCCAACGCATGCTTGCATGCCCTGACCGCACGCCACTGATGTCTTTGATTAATTAAATTTATTTATAAATATAAAACCGAAATAATTAATTCCCCAACCCAATATATAGTCTGCTGGCTCTCGTTCTGGAAAAGTTGTTACTCCAGCGCCGCTAGTGTTAGCTTGGTAATTTTAATCGTTGCTATAGATTTTGCCATACTTAAAAAAGTTAAATCTCGTATTTTGTCATCAATCAAGATTTTGAGGACGAAATTGATGATGTGATGTTAGCATCACTTCTGTGAGTGGCACTAAATAAATTTACAAACAATGAAACCTTCAGGAGTAAAATATAAAGATATAAAATGATCGGGCCTGACGGAAACGGTCGCTCATTTGTTTAACAATGTGCTCAATGTGCGAGTAAAGCAAGATCTTAAATTACACTTGGTTCTATATGCTCCCAAATATTTTTTCAAATCAAGAATTACAGTCATTTGATGTGACGTACAGGATCAAATGAGAGATTTAGGGCAGTGCTTCTTTAACAGAGGTCCCCGCGCAGTCTTATAGTTTTGAAATTGAGATTAATTTGTTCTTGCTATAAATTTATCAACTAATAAATGTACTTAGTTACAAGTACATGAAGGTTCGATGACGACATCAAGTTCAGATAACTTTTAAATGGAACTGAGAATGATCAGAAGAAATAGTCTTTGTTCAAATTAGCAATTATTTCCTCAACTATTAAAATAGTACTGGGATTGCATTTACGAGTGATAGAATGCAAGACAAAAAAATAGATATTCAAAATGGATTAGCAATTGCAGTAATGCTATGACAAGCATGTGCACCATTCGATTTTCATAAAATGAGAATGATCTAAAAAAAAAACTTTCTATATTTTGATTTGTCTTCATTTTTATTTGCACACTATAATCATAATTTTCTGGTAACGGCCGATAATGATCAGTTGTATGATAAATGATAACCATTTAATTCTATAATTTCCTTTTTCTTGCAACTTTTTTTTCAACAATCAAACAACAATTTTTTTTCAACAATTTCCTTTTTCTTGCAACAATCCTCTTTCTTGCAACTTTTTTTTTATTCATCTTTTCTTCCAGAAGTCTTTTCTTGAGACAGACTTTCAATAATTTCTTTCTTCGTAATCAGTTTTCTTTTTCTTGACTTGCCCTAATAAAACTTATCCCTAAAAAACCAAAACTTTCTAAAGTTAAAGACTAGCGACCTATTTCTCTTCGAAACGCCGACAACAAAGTTTTTTTACTATAATTTCCACCACATTAAAAACCCTATTTAATTCTATTATATTCCCCGAGCAACAATGCGCACTTTTAAAACGTCAAAACTCAAATAATTACTTAAACATTAAATCGGCTCTTGACATAGCCAAAGATTTTTACCAACCACTCGCTATCGTTCAAATAACCTTCAATTCAATATCTCATTAGTCCTTACTCCAAACTGCTCTTCAACTTGAGATCCCTTCTTCTCTACTTAAACGAATTCAAATTTTTCTCTCCAAACTTACCGCAAAAATCAATCTCAACGACTCTTTTCCTTTTCTATTCCAGTTAAGGAAGGAATCCGCCAGAAATGCCCACTTAGCATGCTCCTCTTCTAAATTGCAATTGAACACCTAATTAAAAAATCCTTGCTTCATATTAAACTCTAAGGACTTGTCGTGATTTGCGTATACCGAATGTTACTGATTTCATCTAGAGTTCGATCACCGAAAATTTTTGTTAGCGGCTTGTGGTGGGTGACAACTACTAAATTATCGCAGCCCTGCGTAAAGTATTTAGACTGCTCGAATCCCCAAGCTACAACTAGAGCTTCTCCTTTTATTGGGGCGTAACGCTGTTTGGCCGACGAAAGAAAACGAGAGCCTGCGAGAGTTACTTGCCATCCATTGGAACAGCAATCAGGACGGACATGCACAGTGTTTTTGAAACAGGGAATATCCGATGCCCGGTTTGGCCAGTCCGGCCGAAAGCAAGTCGATCGATTCGGATCAAAAATTTCTACGCCGTGACGTATAGCGTCAATGACAGCATCTTTCGAACGCGAAAATACTTTATCGAGATTGTCATTTCATCATTCCATTCGAACTTACGTTTCGGACTGAGAAACGGCTTGAATGGAGCCATCAAGTCTTAAATTTTGGCGTAGTTAGCCACTTGATTGATTAAACCAAACCAGCTTCTTATGTCCTTGATATTCTTAGGCGTAGGAAACTGTTGAATAGCGTTCAAATACTTGAGCAGGGGTTTTACACATGATTTGGAAATGCGGAATCCTGCAAAGTCAACCGATCGCTGGGCAAATTGAAATCTGCTGGGGTTGAGAATGACACCGGAGCGGCCCACTATAGTAAGGAATTGGATGGTGCGCCACCAGTATTCTTCTAATCTCGTCAAAAAACACAGTGTCATCCACGCTCCGTTTGCATAAAATCAGACAAAATAACAGCGAAGCGACGATTGTAGCTATCTCCCGAAGGGAGAAAACCTTGTGGGGTTCTTGTATATCGCCATCGTCGAAACGGCGTGATGAAGGTGGTAAGATGACGGTCTGACTCGCGTAGTGGAACGCTGTGGTATCCATTCTAAGCGTCAGTAACAGTTTTCCAAGTATTACTCGGTACGCGACGAGCTAGCTTAAAGGGTGTTCCCGACGTCAGAATTTGTTCAGAGGCGATAAATCTACGGTCCGTCTATCAGGTGTACCATAATGTTTCCTTGAATTACCATGCGATGGCACCATTGAGTAGGCTCATTGTGAAGGATCTTTTCAAGAATTCCAAAGGCTTCATGCCGAAGAAGATCTGCATGGTTCTATTGTTGCCAATGTAGAGGAATAGAAGCCAAGGCATGAAATGCCCTTGGTTTCGCTGAGGGGCTGACATGGATTTCAATGGGTGGTGGTCCCGCCATGCAATGGAGAGGGCAATGCGGACATGTGTCAAAGGTGGAGGAAGCGTATCGCTCCAATAGCCGGGTTTTCATTCAATCAATATTTTCGGGAATACAGCGAAATTGTAGCGACCATGGGAGTGGTGGGATGGCAGTACGTTGAGGGCAAGTGCATGAGTGATTTTGATCGCATGAATGATTTTGAGGCACAGCCACCAGTAACAGTGCGCGTGAGGTGCGCATTAATAATAGCAACAGGTTCACCAGCGCGTTCCTGCATCTCAGCATTAGCATGTTTTCCCAATGATAGGAAACTGGGGGACGGCACCCCTAGCGTTGATAGTGTGTCATCCGATAAGAAGAGAGCCTTAACATCGTGCAATCGACTGAAATCGTTACCTGGACCTTAGGGTGCTCGATCATATGTGCTATTGCCCACTGTTCGTCTTTAAATACATAATGGGGGCCTTGCATGGTGGCATTCGTATGTACTGCAAACAAAGGCATATTGCACTTGTTTGACCTGTGCTTCAAGACTGGCCCGTGGTTTGTTCTTACCGAACTTAACTGAGGGTCCGTACACGACTTCAAGAGTTTGTAGGCTTGGTTCAGGTGCTGAAAGGTGCACTTTAGAAGCGAGGTGACGTCTTTGATGTTTCTGTGTCAGGTAGCATTTAATGCACAAGATATAAGATTTGGTATTCCAACCACGAAGTTCTTTTTTGTAGAGTTGATAAAGTCGCTGGCAGAGCGGACAACGCGATTGTTTTGACCGAGCAGGTGAATTCTTGGATTGCGTACCTGGGTTTGCATTACGACGCGCTCTATGGTCTGCGTCATTTGGCGCTTAACGGCTGACACGGATGTAACCTCGGTTGAGGGCACAGCGTTGTGAGCCATCTCCTTACTTTCTACTAGCAATGATCTCGTTGACGGCGCGTGTAAGCACATCTGCGTTTCCAACAATTTTTCGCTGGATCTCATCATCGGCAATGCCATTTAGCAGGGTATCACAAATCATGTGGTCAGTGTAGTTAACTTTTGAGTCACAAGTACAATCAACTGAAAACGCACATGTGTCTGGTTTGCCGTGTACTCTCGCAGCAAATGCGCGAAAGAATTTGTTTCTCAGTTGCCGCATTTGCATAAGATCTGATCGTAAGACGCCAGTAATTATCGGGATAACTGCAAATCAACGCATGGCAGAGAGTAACTCCTGCAGAGGCTTAGAAACAATCTCCGCATCTGATTTTAACGAACTATCTCCTAAGCTCTGACTGGCACACTGAAAGAGTTGCGCAGCAGCTAAAGCTTTGTTAATACCTGATCCTTGCATAAACATTTGCCAGTGGCGAGTGAATACATTCCAAGCTTTTAAAGACACGCCCACGTTGATGCTGGATCTCGTTAGTTTTGTCCCTCTGAGGAAGCGCGATTTAGATTGGGTCCAGGAGCAGCATGGCTAAATGCGTGGCTCTGCTAAATTGCATAACCAAGGCTTATGATGCGTCTTTAGATTGAAAAGCGCAACCTGGGTATGCACAATCTATAATATAGGCATACCATATTTTCAAAGTGGTAAATCGGGACGTTTGTTAAAAGAAAAAAATTTGTCCTCAAAAACCATTTCCCACAATTTCCCACTTTTCGTCCCGAAAGCATAGTGTTCTCAAAAATAAATAAAAAATTCTCCACTTAAACTTGGAAAAACTGGGACATTTTTGTCAACCGGGCGGGACGCCGGGACAAAGCCTAAAAAACGGGACTGTCCCGGCTAAACTGGGCGGATGGTAAGCCTAATAATAACAATTGTATAATAGAAACTTAACTAGCTTAAACGATTTCGTCATGAAATATTACTACTCATTTTCGAAGCAATATAATTTTATAAACATGACGAAAATGGCGAAATCGTTTTACCTGCATCATAAAAAACTAAATAACAAAAGCTACTTAAAAGCTTAACACGCTACTGAACTAAAACTTACACGCTTACTAAACTAAAGGCCCGTTTCCACTACGAGCGTGGAAAAGAGCAATCTTTGTTTGTTTTATTGATTTTTTTTTTTTGCGCTCGCTTCAATCGAAGATCAATAAAAGAAACAAAGTATGCTCTTTTCCACGCTCGTAGTGGAAACGGGCCTTAAAACTTGAAACGGAAAATAACTGTGCAGGCAAACGATATATTATGACGTCATAGTACAAACCAACCAATCACATTTCTACAACAACGAGGAAATATTAGATTACTAAAAAATATACATTTGTGTGGTTGTAGTCTTGCTCAATGTAATTAAGGTAGAGAGATCAGAGCCGTAACTATGGTGGTGGTGGTGGGTTTGCCCGACCCATTCCTGAGAATGGGGGCGCGGATCAACTCCGCGGAGTCCCAGTAATCGAGCGACTCTCCACGGATAGGACCAGAGGTCCAGAATGGAAAGGGAATGGCCGAATATGGTCCGATGCATATGGTCCAGTACAGGGCAGTCTAGCACGAGATGAGAAAGGTCCTGTGATTCAGAACCACAGTTGCTGCATGAAGGAGTCTCGGCTCGACCAACCCTGTAAAGATAAGTGCCTAGGAGAGTGCTGTGCCCGTTGAAGGACAGCGAGCGGAGCGAGGAAGAGTAAGCTCCTCAGGAGATACTGGAGGAATTTAATGTTGAAAGAGTTCAAATTGGACACTGCGTCTCCAACTGGTGTAGAGGGATAGTCGCAACTTTAGCAAAAGAATCAGCTAAATCGTTAACAGGGAGGGAAGAGTAACCAGGTATCCATTGCAGGTGGACTACCTTAGATTTAGACAAAACATTGAGGAGATATTGTGTATCGGATAGAGATTTGGGGATTAAATATGGTAAGGGAGCAGAAAGGGTTGATAGGACAGATAGAGAGTCAGAAAATAAGATGATAGATTCAAAGGGACATGTCTTGGAGTGAGAGATACACCATTGAAGGGCATGAAGAATGGCGTAAGTCTCGGCCCTGTAGCTGGTAGCCCAGAGTCCAGTCGAGAAGGAGAGGAAGGTGGCAGTGACACACTTTGTACACTTAATGTGGATCCCTGCACCACCCTGCCTTAGTCCGCCAGGTACCGAACCGTCAGTCCAGGCACTGATGTCGCTGTGGGATAGGGAAGAGATATGGGAGGTAGCTGTGGTATTGCAAAGGAAGGGGGGTCATTAAGACAGCATGAAGAGGAGAGGTGGAGTGAAATGGTGTAAGTAGAAGGGGTAAACCAGGGAGGTTTAGGAGGGTAGAGAATTAAATGTTCACGAGCAAGATTTAGGTTAGAGACAAGGTTATGTGATCGGGAGAAGGATCTCCATGAATTTTTTTTGAGACGTGTGCGGGGATTAGAATTTGCTAGAGAAGCTAGGGGAAAGGTTGAAGGTAGTCGGAGGGCTCGTTCAAAAAGGGAGAGGTATTGGTGGGTGAGGGTGATGCGTAGTGGAGGAAGAAGCGCTTCTACATGAAGTAGGGGGATAGGAGTTGACGATAGACAACCTGTGATTACCCTAGATTCTTTTGATGGGCCCCAGGAGGCAAAGACGATAGAACGGAAAGCACGGAATTGGCTGTGAAACTTTTTCCGCAAGGATAGGACATGATGTTTGAAAGAAAGAGTGTGGTCAAAGGTTACACCGAGAAAGGTTGGATGAGGGTTAAAATTAAGTGGGGTGTTAAGAATGTACAGAGAGGTTTTTTAAGTGATTGGTGGTCTAGGGTGAAGAAGGATGACTCACATTTGAGGGGGTTGAGAGGAAGGCGCCACGTTGAGGACCATTTCACCAGTCTGTTGAGGGCAGCTTGTACTGTGGAGATTGCACACTCAACACTTGTGGAGAAGGCCCAAATGTCAAGATCATCTGCATAGAGTAAAGTCTTAACAGATGTAGCGAGAAAGGTGGGAAGATAATCGATGAATAGAGAGAAGAGAACTGGTCCAAGAACTGAACCTTGGGGAACGCCTCTTCGGAGACGGAAAGGACGACTGCAGGAATTACAGATGCGGACTTTTGAACAGCGATCTGAGAGATAAGATTGTATCCATTTGATAAAACAAAGCGGAAGACCTAAAGAGAGGAGTTTAGAGAGGAGGGCAGAATGTCAAACTGAGTCAAAAGCTTTCGCAAAATCCACAGTGGCGAGGACTGTACGTGCGCCTGGTTTAGATTGGTGAAAGGAATCTGCGATTGACTGTGAGAGGAAGAGATCCTGATCCACAGTCGATCTACCAGGTCTAAAACCAGCTTGCACGGGTGAAAGAATGCCTTGTTGTTCGAGAAAATAGGTTAATCGTCCTAAAATCATTCTTTCGAAGAGTTTGGAGATGCAGGAGGTGAGAGAGATGGGGCGATATGAGGAATATGAGGAAGGTGAGTCAGAGGGTTTTCCGGGTTTGAGAATGGGGATGATTGTCGATTGTTTCCAGGCAGATGAGAAGTGAGTTGACCAAGAAAGGTTAAAAATATATAGAAGAAAATGTAGCGCGCATTGTGGAAGGTGGGTTAGAAGAGGGTAGGTAATTTGATCAGGGCCTGATGAAGTTGAGGTTGAGAATTGAGAGATAGCTGCGGAGAGTTCAAGAGAGGAGAAAGGTGAGCAGAAAGTGGAGTGCAGGGTGTTGCAGTGTGCAGTTCTGATTGTATTCATGTGAATTTTCTGGGTGCTTCAAAAGGGTTTTGGGGTTTGAGTAGAGAAATGGGACTGTAGATGTGAGGAGAGTTCGTTAACACAGTCTACAGGGGTATGACAACTTGGGAAGTCGTGGAGATCAGATGAAGTTGGGGAAGGGGAGCCAAAGATGGAGCGAAGTAGAGAAAAACTTCACTGGGACGGTTTTAAGGAGAAAGGCTAGAGCAAGTTTTCTGCCATGACTCAACTTTAGCTTTAGATATCACAGTGGAGATATATCTAGATATGGAGATATAGTTCTGGCGGTCCTCTTCGGAACGGTGTGCCTTTGGGAATGCCTTTCGGCGTTTCGCAACGGCATCTGCGACTCACATCATCGATTGAGCAAGGGATACCGCTATTTAAGAATAACCACCGGGGAAGCAAAAAACTCTGCAGCAATGAAATTGAATGCAGCCATGCATCCCACTCTTTAACAATCTCATCCGGGACTTTTGTATCCCAATCATATTTATCTATAGCCAACTGCTGCAAGATCAAACGTGCTTTAATAAAGAAAGGGGACCCAAATCCCAGTGGATCAGAATTCTGTCCTAATTGACTGAGCATGGTTCTACGTGTATACTTACCTAGAGGCTTCAATGAACAGTCAATACGCAATTCGTCTGAGTCAGGATCCCAGACACAGCCTAAGGTTTTGGCAGAAGGCAAGGCTAGCTCTTCACCACACAAGTCTATTGCCCTTTTCTTCTATTGCTATTGCACAAGTCTATTGTCTATTGTCATTGCCCAATAACACATCCACACTATGGCAATTATCCAAGCAAACAGTGTCAATATCATTAAAGTGCTCATACACACTCAAGTCCTTTTTATGAGGCAACGTATTTTCATCATCACTCCAAGGTTCATTGACAACCGACACCACATTACAAAAGATCTCACCAGTATGCAATGACTGCACATTAAACTTGACTAAATCTGCCGTGGTAGTCTTGCAACTAGTCATTGTTTGCATTTCAAATGAAACATTATCAAATGCAATAAGACCTAAATCTTGTACCAGCTTGTTTGAAACCAGAGTAACCTGTGACCCTGGGTCATGCTGTACATACACCAACCTGCTTTTACCATTTACAGGATTTATTATGCGGGCAGCTGTGACACGACTAAAGGCAGCCTTCACACTCCCAATACCAACTTTGCGCACAGTAACTAAAGGTTCTGAAGTGTTATCACCACTCTCACACGCTTGAGATGGTGTGACAAAGGCATCATGCAACAAGAAAGAGTGCTTTCTATTATATGCAGCTCCACATTTTCTACAGCTATTGAGGGAAAAACAATCTTTAACAAAATACTTACGCAAACAGTTCAAGCACCGACCAGATTTAACAATTACGTCTTTGCGATCAATAGGCGTTAAACGCAAAAATTCAGAACAATTCGACAAATAACGACGCTCAACCAGCCCTTTCGAAGAACAGTAGATGCACATAGGACGCTCTGGTCGACTATCAGTAGTTGGAGACTTCTTCTGTTTATCATTTACATCAGACCTTCTTTGCAGATTAGGTGATTTAAAGGAAGTTTGTCTTACTGGGCAAGCATTTTTACTTTTATCATGGGGCTTTTCGAATTTGCGCAATTTACTTGAAGCATTTAGCAGCGAAATACCAAAGTCGGTTGACTTGTAAGGTTCTTCTTCAGCTACAAATTCACATAAGCTTTCAAAGCTAGGCTCATTTGTGTGGCCAAACCGATTTTCCAAAAACTTTAAAAACTCCTTTTTAGTTACATCCGGCAAACGCTTAGCCAAATCCAATACAAAACGACCTTCTACTTTATCCGGTTGATTATAGGCTTTGGCGTAGAGCAAACATTGAGACAATTGGTCTTTAAATTCTTTTAGAGCAAAGGCCGAATCCGATTTTAATTTATCACCATAACGAAACTTGCGGATTTCCGGTTTGGCATAAAAACCACCTCTAACACCAAATCTCTGCGACAATCTTTCAAGAGACATTTCAATACGCCTAGCCTCAGACAGGCCAGGTGTGTCGGCAACCAGATTAGCGATATTTTGGCCAGCAAGTCCGACACGAGCAGCTTGCAACAAAGTTAAACGTGAATTTTCAAACGGACAACTATCCATTAAAGCAGGGGTGTCCAACCCGTGGCGCGGGGGCCACATTTGGCCCACGTAAGGGTTTTGAGTGGCCCGCGCAAGATTTTTCGAAAAGCTCTGTCCCGCCCATTTTGGCAGAAATCCAGGCAAAAACCAAAGACAGATTCCGTGTGCAGACCTCCTTTTATCTTGTTTTTTTCGGAGATCGCTAGTTTTCAGTAAAAATCATGATATCCAAGATTGAAATCCAAGAACCATACGTCCCAGTTTAACACTAGAACGGCCGCTACGGTCATTTTGACCGTTTTGGAATTTTAAGGTGGCTTATTTTTTTTTACGAAAATCGCATTGGTGTAAAATTTTTTGACTTTTCCTAATTAATTGGTAGGAACTGTAATGCTGAGTATCAAATCAAAAACTACTTTCACAAATATTTTAGAAGGTGGTTTATCTCCAACGGCCATTAACGGTCATTTTGACCGCTATACGAAAACCATTATTTCTGAACCTCCTGCTGTACTTTATGAGACCGTATCGTCTCTATGACACGTATGACTCATTTTCAAGCATTGTCTTTCTATTTTCCGATAAATTGATTTTATTTATGACATCATAGAGTCACCAGAAAGAAATGCAGAACTCAGCAGTTATAAAAATTTTTTCCAATTGGAAATATACTGACTTCGGATTATGGAAGAGTTTCTAAAACAAAAATAGGTTATAAAAGAGTTTATGAAACAGAAATAAGAAGAGTTTATGAAACAGAAATAGGCTATTCTATATTTTTGACAACTACGGGCTTTCATTGACTTTCAGCCCACGGTGATGGTCAGATATTCTTCCCAAACAGCACCCATCTCACTCAGGTAGAAAAAGCAGCGGAACACACAGGCAATTAGCCTTTAGCATAAGTTAGTAAGTTGATCATCATCTTTTGTAATAAAAGCATGATGTTTATGCTTAATTAGTGTTAACCTATTCTGGTTTCACAGGTGAAGTAAGCTACTCGACTAACAAGTATAACATAGTGAAATCTATTACATCATGTCTGAAAGACCAAGACGTTTTACTGAAGTTATTGCTATGCTCACATCTATAGACAAGGATGATTCTGGAGGGAAAAGTGAAACTGAAGAAGGCGACGTGTTAGATTGTCAACTATGCTCCTCAGATGAGATGAGCGACGATGAAAAAACTGAGCAATTTGATGATGCACAACCCATTGCTCATATGGGTGATTTACAAACTTCTGATACTAACGATAAAACCTATTCTGCTACATGTTATAATGATGGTTATGGTTCGGGTGCTGCTGAAAGCTCGAGCACAAACGAGACAGCAAGAGATGGCACAAAATGGGAATTTATGAAATTCAGTCTAAAAGCACGAGGAAGGCGTGCAGCTCAGAATGTCCTAACTGAGCAATCAGGTTTATCACGCTTTGCCCTTAAAAGGGCAGACTCACCTGTTGGTGCTTTTCAAATTATATTTGATAACCATATCTCCAAATACATTCAACAATGTACAAATGTAGAAACTCGAAGAGTCAGGCAATTGAAGAATGGGAGTTTTCACTTTGTGAGCTCAATGCGTTTATTGCTCTGCTATATGTATGGATGTGTATATGTATGGATGTATCAAATGCGTTTATCAAATGATGTATCAAATGCGTATATGTATGGATGTATCAAATTGCTCTGCTATATGTATGGATGTATCAAATGCGTTTATTGCTCTGCTATATGTATGCTATATACCACTATATGTAGGAGCAGCGTATGGTGGCAAAAACTTTCCCCTTTACAATTTTTGAAATGAAGAATGGGGCGTATCATTTTTTCAACAAACCATGTCAAGAAATCGTTGTCGTGAAATTATGCGTTTTCTACGGGCAAACTGACAAATTTGCTCTTATTTCAGATATTTTGAATAGGTTTGTAGATAACAGCATCAGTTGTTACCAACCTGGAAAAAATATTACGATTTATGAAAAGCTGTTCTTGACAAAATCTCGTTGTAGGTTTATCCACTATATGCCAAACAAACCAGATAAGTTGGGCATGAAGTTCTGGTTAGCGGTTGACGTGGAATCCAAGTATATCCTAAATGCCATTCCATATTTGGGCAAAGACGAGTCATGTCCATCCACCCAAAGGCTTAGTTAGTGACAAGGTTGTTATGACTCTCATGGAACCATTCATGAGAAAAGGTAGAAAAGCTACCACCGATAACTTTTTCACGTTGTTTTTACTTGCTAAAGAACTGAAAAAGAAAGCCAGCCTTGGAACTATGAACAAGGTTAAGCTTGAGCTGCCTGGATCTGCAAAATGCTTGCAATAACGTTATTTTAGTAAGCTCATGAAGACAGGCGATATGGCAATTTTAATAGTGTATCAGTGTAAGCCCAAGAAAAATGTTTGTGTTCTCAGTTCTCTGCATTTATCTGTTGAGCTTGGCGAATCTGAAAAAAAGAAACTGGAAAAAATGGAATTTTATAACAAGAGCAAATGTGGTGTTGACGTGGCTGATCAAATGGCCAGGCAGTGTTCAGTCAAAGCAGGCACCCGTTGGTGGCCCATTGCTGTTTTCCACAACATTCTGGATTTGGCAGGCATCAATGTATTTGTGCTCTATAAAAAAACAAACAGGTGACAAGGTTTCAAGACGAGGTTTTTTGTTCAAGTTTTCTACAGAACTGCGTGAAGACTACTGTACATCGTTGAAGATCAAGCAGAAACACTACTATTGCTAGACCTTTCCAACTATCGACAGCTCCTAAAAACACCAAAGCCGAGAAGAAACCGAGAAATATAAAAACACCAAAGTAAACAATGTCAAATAGCTGCAAACTGCACTCAAAACAAAACCAGCAAGCAAGTGCAACAAAACTATATGTGGCAAGTGTACCGCCAAGGAGCTTTTCGAATGCGTTATACAGTGTGTGCGACAACCCAAATATAAAACATTTTTTAATTTTATGTCCACTTTGTGCTCCTTCCTTCAAATAAAACTGTTTTTTATGGATAGATTGATTGAGTTATGTTACCTGAGTATTTGTTCAATGCTTAAGTTGCAACCACACCACGCATATACTAGTAAAAATGCGTTTTCGGAGAAGCGGTCAAAATGACCGCTGCTGGCCGTTGAAAGCTTATCGCAACTCCGGCCGTTCTAATGTTAACTGTTGGACTTTTTTTTTAGAAAACACCTTGATTTTGAGACGAAAATTGAGGTGTATTATTTGCTTGGCCCGCCAATATTTTTCATGAGCCAAAATGGCCCTCGAGTCGAAAAAGGCTGGACACCCCTGCATTAAAGCCTTAATGCGATTGTGAAAGAAGATATACGGCATATTACTTTCGTTGTAATTAATCAAAGACGCCTTATCTATGAAAGTACGGCAATTTTGATACTGAAAGAAACTGTCCTTCTGAGTCGAGCCTGACTGCGCAGGAGACAATCCATTATTCAAATTTAAACCACCAACATTGCAAGATCTAGCATTCGCAACAGTAGGTAAGGCATTGTAACATACTTATTTTTAACACCACCATCATATTCAACAGCACTAACACCAGATGGACTACAATTTTTAGGGCATGTCTCTGCCCGACCAGTTGGCACACCAGGGGAAACTACATAGTTCTCAAAGTCAGGAGGCACACTTCGGGCGGCCCCAAATGCCACATTGCCTCGCAGAGACCTAGAATTGCTACCTAGCAAATTATTTGAATCAAAAAAATTCTGCGAGGATAAATTCTCCCGGACAGTAGTCTTGGGGAGCAACACGTCAGCAGCAGCCTCACCACCACCACCAGAGATCACAGCCTTACTTTGCTGACTATTAGTATTCAAATACCCACTATGGGTTTCAAGAAGTAAATCGGTTCTGGTGTGGGCTGACCGCCTTGAACTGACTTGAGAACCAGACCGTGACTTACGGCATTCCAAGCCTTTCTTTAAAAATTCAGCCTTTAATGCTGCCTCTTTTAAGGCCAGCTCCGCCTTGAGCTTTGCCTCTTTCTCCTTCCGGGGCCAGTTGTGCCTGCCTTTCCTCTTCCTCTTGGGCCAGTTGTGCCTGTCTCTGCTTTTCCTTCTGGACCAGTTGTGCCTGTCTCTGCTTTTCCTCTCAGCCCAGTTTGGCTAACCTTAAATCAGCCATGATGCGATTAGTCTCTATCTGCCTTTGAATTTCAATTTGTGCTTCAGACAAAACAGAGGTACATGAAGGTCTGGACCCCAAGTTGGAGACACTATCCTCTGGGTCAATAATCCCATCACCATCTACCCCCCTGGCCATAGATCTAGTGGTCATCCCTAAGCGAACACCAACCTGCACCCCCCCCCTGGGACAACCTCATCTGACCCCAAACCAGATGGGCCAACATCGGGAAGCCCTACGTTAATATTTTCACTAGACATATCTAATAATCTTAACAAATAAATACACCACCAAATGAAATAAAATCACAATTGCCACAAATTAATAAAAGAAACAAACTATCAGTTCACAGCTTAATTAGAAAATCCAATTCCACAATACCTTTAGTTGTGAGGAATTTGCTTGCAATTCCCCTCTGGAGTCTTCAAATTAAATTATTCCTTCCACACAGTTCAATTAAATTAACCAAATTTACCAACAGTTTATTTCAGGGTAGGCTATTCAATTTAAAGAGCTCTTCTTATTTTAACAAATTTACTTGATCTTCTTAAAACTTTACTTGTTGAGCTTGTAAGAAGTTTTTAAATTTTACTTGTTAAGCTTGTGAAAAGTTTTTGAAATTTGGAGAGTTTTTGAAATTTTTTGTTCCGCTGGTAAATAGTTTTTGAATTTTTTGTTACTTCCACAAATTTTGTTTTTTGAAATTTTGTAGAAATTGATTTAAATTTTTGTAGAACTTAATTCGGTAACTCAGTACGTTTTTTTTAATCTTATAACCTTTCGATGCCTGCAAGAAGGCTCACCGAATAACACAATCTTGGCTGCCTACCACAAAATAAAATTCTTGAATCTCCTTACTGGCCTGTCCTAGGAACCAGTAACAGCAAAAATATAATCTAGCTAAACCACAGCTCAGACTACCACAATAGCTTCTTTATTAAAAAATATGCTCCAATCCACTTAGGAGCCCGAATAGTATACAATCAAAAAACAGGTAAAACTCAATAGCTTAATTCTTCACAATAACGTAGGCAACCAAAGACTTGCATTCAAAAATTATGAATTTACACAGCTAACAATTTTCCAATTCTAAGTTACCACAACGAATCATAATAATGTTTCCGAGCGAGCCTTATTTATATCACTCGGTCGTGAGTATCTCAAACGTTCTCAAAGTTATTAAAATCAAGTTAATCACACAATCAGCATTATTGCGTCACATGTGTCACAATAGCGAACCAGTCAAGCGAATAGTTTTGGATCTTTCTCCAAGACTCAAGAAACTAAGCAGTGTTGCCATTTTTTTATAACTAAATGTAAAATATTTAAATTGCTTATAAAACCGTTATTTCTTAGGCTATTTGAGCCGGACCAAAGCGAAATCAAAGAGATTTTTTATGAGATTGTGAATATACATAATGACGGCGATTTTTAGGAACGGAACACAGTCTTTAGCAGGGCGGTTGATGCTGCCGAATGGAATGGCAGAAATGGCAGCATCATTGAGAAGTTTGGTAAAGGTATGGGTGGCTTCAGAAAGAGAAAGTTTTGCAAAGTTAGAGGGAGGAGGGCAATGGGTATCAATATAAGTAAGGTAATCATCCCAGCGGGCTTTATTGTAATTAAATGAGGGAAGGCGGGAGATGGAGTTAATTAAAGGGGAAGTAGGAATAGGGATAGAGATAGGAAAGTGATCTGAGCCGAGATCCGGAAGGGTCTGCCATGTGCATTTGGAGGCTGTGTGGGCAGGAACCAAAGAGAGATCAGGGGAGGAGCGGTTTCCAGTGGCGTGGTGTAGTAGGGTGTGATGTTCGGGGTTGTTAAGAGGTAAGAAATTAGAGAAAGGAGCCAGTCAAACAAATCTTTGCCTGATTGGTCTTCCGGGGTATGAGAGTCCCAGGATGAGTGATGGCAGTTAAAATCGCCAAAGATGTAAGTGGCAAGAGATAATGGCAAGAGGAAGGGTGAGAGTCAGGGGAAGAAGAGCGGATAGGAGGGACATAGACATTGAAAAGGTGTATAGGTGAAGCTCCTTTTATTTTAACTGTAATAGCTAAGTAATCGGAGCTGGAATCGAGAGAGGAGAGGAGTTGTGTGGAGAGGGGGTATAGGTTAGACCATTTTTGACGAGTATGAGTACACCACCTCTAAGGTTTCCCGTAAAGACGGTGATTCCTCTCCTCGTCATAGAACGGTTCTTTTGGAGAGTTTTATAATCAAGGATGTGAAAAGTGGAGTCAGAAGCGAGGTGCGACTTTTTTACAAAGATGAGATTGTACTGATTTAGAGAGAGAAATTGTATAAGTTCAGTGTATGACGGAGGCGAATCCCATTAGCATTCCACTGTAGGATTCGAAGGTTGTTTCGAGAGGGAGAGGAAGGATGAAAAGAAGATTGTGTGAGAGGAGAGATGGTATGTTGGGTTTGAGGAGGAGGTAGAGATGACGCTGGGGGAGGTTAAGTAAAAATTAGTTGGGGCTGATTAGGAGGGTCGGTGGGGTTATTAATGGTGGAGAGTTATTTTGGGGGGATTTTATTTTTAAAGATGTGGATTTGTGGGTATTTGTAGATGAAGAGGGGAGTTTGGGAGAGTTTGTAGGTGAAGATACGGGGTTAGCATGTGAGATGGAGGGGGAGGTTTGAGAAGATTGACACATTGGACAATTCCAAGAGTGTCCCGGGGAGATTTTGCAAAAGTCTGTAGGGGAGAGACCGGAACAAGAGAGGTGTACCCAGAGAGAACAGTTGGTACATTGTACCGATATGTTTTTCCAGGTGACTCTATGGGAGCAGACGGAGCAGGGAGGGCCTGGGTTTGGAATAAATGTCACCGCTGATGAGAAGAAACATCAGGGTAAGAAGCAGCGGTGAGTAGGATAGGTAAAGAGGAGGTTTGGGGTGGGAGAAGACGCTAAGGAAAGTTATCGGACAGCAGTAGAAGAAATGGGAGGGGCGGCCATTTGGGTTTAAGAATGCTGTCCATATGTAACCGCGCATTGGACAGCAGGGACAAAAAACGAGGAGAAAAATTGTCCGCGAGAAAATCGCTCGAGGATGAGAACCTTGGGAAATTGACAAGCCATTTCGACCCTCCCAGGTGCAGGAAAGGGGACTGCACCACCACATTGAGGTGACTTGTCGTTGGTTCAGGGGCCGTAACTATCGCTGGTGCAGCTGGTGCAATGCACCGGGGTCCTCTCGTGCTAGGGTTGCTATTGCTACATTTTATTGTAAAATCTTCTTCTTCTTCTTTAGGCTTTTCCCTTTGATCAGGGGTAGCCACAGCGTATGATGTTTCTTTAAAGCGTCCTGTTTTCAATGTCCTTTTCCCTTGCACCAACTTTCCCCATATCTTCCTTCACTACATCTAAAAATCTTTTCTTCGGCCTCCCTCTTTTCCTCTTTCCCGGTAACTCCATTTCCATCATCCTTCTTCCTACGTACTCCTGGTTTCTCCTCATGACATGTCCATACCACCTCAGCCTGCCCTACCTCATCTTCATTCCTAACTGTTCTACCTTAACTTTACCCTTGATTTACTCATTTCTAATCTTATCTTTTCTCATCACTCCCATAGCAAACCTCAACATATTCATCTCTGCAACTTCCATCTCTTCCACTTGTTTCTTTGTAACCGTCACCGTCTCAAGTCCATGCACCATTGATGGTATCACCACTGAACTGTACACTTTTCCTTTTACTCTAGCTGGTAACCTCTTGTCACAGATTACTCCCGATACTTTTCTCCATCCTTTCCATCCTGCCTGTACTCTCCTTTTTACCTCCCTCTCACAACTACCGCTTTCTTGCACCGTTGATCCCAAATACTTAAATTCCTTTACTCTTGGTACTTTTGTATCCTCCATCTTCACTGTTTCTTCGTCATTTTCTCCATTTACGCATAGATATTTGGTCTTTGACCAATTTGCTTTCATTCCTCTTCTTTTCAACGCATATCTCCAGGATTCAACTCTCCGCTCTACTTTTTTCTTGGTCTCTTTGCAAATCATAATATCATCAGCAAACAGTATCGTCTACGGTGGTTCTTTTCTTACTTCGTCGGTTATGCTATCTATAATCACTGCAAACAGAAACGGACTTAACGCTGATCCCTGATGCAATCCGACGTTGACTTTAAAACTTTCTGTAGTTCCTATTGCACAACTCACCACTGTTTCACTTCCCTCATACATATCCTGTACAAGTTGCACCCTATTTTTCGCCATTTCTGATTTTCTCATACAATACCACAACTCTTTTCTTGGAACCCCGTCGTAAGCTTTCCCTAGGTCCACGAATACACAATGAAGCTCTCTTTAACCTTCCCTGAACTTTTTCATCAACATTCTTAAAGCAAACATGGCATCGGAAGTTCCTTTTCCTGGCATCCGCACTTAGAACTATCCTCTCCTGTTTTGATACACCTTCTATCAACCATCCAGATCTCGCCAAAAATCATTTTTCTCCTCCATGCTGCTGTTAACCTGTGGAGTATACGCACTTACTATGTTTAGTATCAACTCTTTTGCCTCCAGTTTTATGGCCATTAGTCTGTCGGACACCTCTTCACCTTCAAGACACTTTCAACCAGCTTCTAACTCACCACTATCCATATCCCATTTTTTCTTCCATTAGCTCCGTTGTAGAATAGTTTGCAGCCACCTCCAATGTTCCTTGCTTTACTCCCTTTCCACTTTGTTTCCTGTAGGCACAGTATATCTAGAATTCTTCGCTCCATCAAGTCTGCCAGCTCTCTCTCCCTTCCAGTCATTGTTCCTATATTTAAGGTACCAACCCTTATGAGTGTGCGCCTACCTTCCCATAGTTGCCGCTGCCTCTTCATTCGCCTTCCTCTACATTATTTACGCAAAAGTAAACTTATTATTATTAAATGTCACACTTCATCAATAATTTTAATTTAAAATGGGACCCCATAATCATAGCCGTACCTGGCGTGGGAGGGGTAGGGGGCCAAGTCAGGAGTTTTAGGGCAGTACAAAATGATCAACTACCAAAAATGTTAACCAAATTTAGGTGAAGACCTTTTTTTGTCCTATCCGTAAAGTACTAGAAAATCATGATTTGGGCAAATGTCAAAAAATTGGAGCAAAGCTTTAATGCTCCCTCAAATTTTTTTTGGCTGGTACGCCTATGCCCATAATAGATGTTTGCACAGGGCCCCACCTGACGAAGTTACGGCCCTGAGAGAGATATAGTGTTGTTCAAATGCAAAACTTAAAAAGTTTAGTGTCAGAAAGCAAAGTAGAAAAAATAAGGTTTTAAAATTTAAATAAAAATGACCACGTTTTAACAATTCAATTCAATTTTATTTGCAATCAAGATATTACGTTTCGAAGTTATTGACAAAGTGATTGCAAAATAGGAAACAGCGGCTCAACAATATACGTTATTAGATGCACAACATCAATTGCGCGCTGTCGCTGTACCTTTAGAACAAAGTAGCTAAGTTAATTTAAAAAAAGAAAAAAGGAAGCAATTGTTATAAATGCTTGTCTTTATTTAATACCACTAAATCTGTGGCTTTAACCAACAAGAACGATAACGCTCAAAACAACGTTGCCAAGATTAACTAAAAGAGAGATCATCACTAACAAAAAGATTTTAACATTAAATGTCTGGCTGCCAGCATAAAGCTTCAATAAAAAACTACTAATTATGATGATCAAATTAAGCGCTTTAAGACGAAACGATATCAATTAGGTTTTAAGGTCTGCATTTCAAAACTTGGCGTAAACGATCAAACAAATTAATAAATCATTACAGCAATTAAGATAAATTTAAAAAAATTAAGTGTGAACATAAACGCAAAAGGTAGTAATAATACTGTATAACAATAAAATATACACATCCGAGCCATATAAAGAAAATGTTACATAATCATGGGTGGGAGAAACAACAAACTCTGTGACCAAAAGGGTGAAGACCCAAAAGGGTCAGGCAGGCAAAGAAACCCACCAAAAGAAATCCTGCCGTGGGTCAAAAGGACCATTTCAAATGTATATGGCCGGAAAATAAAAAAACAACAACTACACCTGTAAATTTAAACTACAAAAACAATAACACAATATACAAACTTTACAGGAAACTATTTTGTAAAGAGCAGTAGCTTATATGTCCTTTTTTTTCCAGTTGATAAAAGTTGTCAACATTACTTTTATGAAAATATGAAAAATGTTTAAGTTTTGAAACATTTAATTTGTTGAAGAATAACTAAATCAACAATTTTAAAATAATCAAAACAAAACGAAGAAAAATTGAAGCACAGGTAGTCTTATAAAATAATAATTTGTATGTAAATCCGATTAAATTTTATCGCATCGATTTTATATTTCGATAAAAATTTTCTGAAAATTTAATTTCAATGCGAAAAACGATGCTTTTGATAATAAACGAATATATACAGTATTTCGTTGTTTTTATTAAAATACAATGAAAGTAAGCTTACAGTTTGAAAATCTTACTTTCAAGCATTTTATATAGTCTGAAGAGAAAAACTAAAACTAATTCTAAAAAACACAAACGACATTGTAAAAAGCTTTAAAAAGATTAACTTGAACAAACAATTTGTCAAAATATAAAAGTAAACCAATGTCCAATAAAAAGCACAAAAAATGAATCCTTAAATCTGTGCATCCCAAACGATGGTTTGCGGCCCACCAAAGTAGATCGCAAAGGTCTTTCAGGTGGTCCATTTTAGTTTCATAGGTTTAAGCCTAATATATATTAAACCAAGGGTGGCAAACCTATAGCATACATGTCGGATGTGGCACGACATTTAAATTTAAAGTTACATTTGAAATAAAAATATTTACACGTTTTGAGGTTTATGCTGATATACATTAATGAAAAGACAATGGCAAAAACAGCGGTGGGTTGCATAAATTTACGTCGATTTAAATTGAAAACCAAAAAAGGTTCTCACTTTGATTTCTGAGCATTCACCGCCGAGAATTGCCTCTCAATTAATGCGAAGATTTTTTTTTGGTCTTCGCTTGGAATATAGCAATAATGTGCCACTACAGTTGTGCACCATATTTGAATGAGCGGCAATGGTAAAAAAATTGAGAAGCACTGCTTTAAAACATTTATAAGAATATTTTTCAACCATAAAATTACGTTGAATTTTTTTTTAACTCGTTGCACATGATTGAGTCGTTTTTCACATTCCTTTTTTTCCTCGATTTCCAAGTCGCTTCACAAGTTTGTTGTGAAACTTTTCATATTCGTCATAAACATTTTGTGGTATTGTAAGATGCAAAGTTCCAATCAGCATAATTTCTACAAAATAAGTTATTTTAAAATCCAGAGAAATTAAATGTTAAATAAAAGGCCCATAAGTAAATATGCTGTAACGAGGGCTCGAAGTCATAGCTTCTTCAATTTTGAAGAAAACAATATAGCTTGTGACCTTTTAAAAATTAAGTCAGAAAATTGATTTTTTTTTAAATTAAAAATACATTTTTAACATTTTTTTCTTCAATTTTGCGGGTTAATTTGTGGATTCTACTTTTTCTTAAATTTAAACATTTATGGCTGGCCTGGTCTATAGTATGTAGATTTTCGTATAAAACAAATGATGCATACTACTGTAGCATTGGCAATTATTTTATCAACAACTATTTTATTTTGCATAATACTCTTGCAATTAGCGATGAAAATTTGAAAACTAATTTGTATACGAGGTTCACCTTTGCCTTTAAAAGTTCTAAAACGTATAATTTTTTGATCGAGAATAATCGATAAAAATAATTTTTATTTTAAGACAAAAATCAGTGATGGCTCTAATTTTATGCAAAAAGATAATGCTGATTTATAAGCAAAATATCAATAAAAGATGAAATCAAATAGATTTAAGTCTTATATGAGCATTTTAGTACAATAAGTGATTGACCTGTTGTCTTCAATCTTTTTTACTTGTGGCACTTCAAAAATAAACAAATATTTCTTAACAATGGTTTTCAACCCTTTATATACCATGGCCCACTTTGGCAACCTAATGTAACATAACGACCCCTTCTTTTAAAATTTTTGTATTTTAGCATATACAGGCTATTTATTGCATTCATTAACAAAGAAATAATTAAAAATAATCACTAATTAATTAACTTCAACCTCTAGGCCTACAAAGCAACATCAATGGGGTGACTGGTGTTGGATCCTGGAGAAAAGTTTTTCTATGTGTGGTGCTGTTGTTGCCAGAGTACACCAGATCTAACTCGACATTATCATTTTATTCCGGGCTTTGTTTTTTATCTTCAGCAATGCAGAAAAGCCAGTCTTACTGATCAAAGGCACCAGAAATCAAATGGATGTGCTTATAACTTCGGGATATAAAAGATGCACGGCTGATCAATATTCAGACAAAGTCTTTGAGAAGATTTTTTGTCGTTAAGTAATTTTGTGACGCTACAATTAAGTTTCTCTAGCCTTGAGTAGCATCATTTTCGTTAAACGTGCTAATAAAGCCTGTGGTTGTGTTCTTCATCGATACGGTTCTCCTAATTGCCGAATTCTTTTCGATGGATTACATTTGTACAGGCCAGGATGTCCAACCCGCGGCCCGCGAAGCCTTTTGGTGCGGCCCGCCGAGGGATTTTTAATTAGATGCTCAATTATCTTGAATTATCGCAGTGCCTCTAAACCAGCGTTTCTCAACCGTGTGCCGCCAAGGATTCCCAGGCGCGAAACTTTTTGAAAAACACTAATCCAGCGATGTCCAACCTGCGGTTATTAGACATTTAATCGATAAATAAAGCCTGAATCAGAGTGAAAACTTTTTTTAGAGAACTTCTGTTTATTTTATTTTATTCTTTAGAGAATAGCTATTTTGGAGACGGAAATCAAGAAATCTGGTCTAAGTGCGCCATAACGTAAAATTTTCGAACTAACTTGCATGAGAACATCACTTTGATTGTTGCAGATATTTTCGCCCGAGGTAAACTTGATGACGAATATTTGGCCCGCGACGAGTAAAAGGTTGGACAGCACTGGTATACGCAGAAGCGCCGTATTGATGGCGAATGCGATTGACGTAATCCGGATTCAACTGCTACTTTCGTGATTCTGATGCGTTTTAAGAAAAAATACTTGACGATATTTCCTTCTGCTTGGCGCTGATTTAATTAAGCAGCTTTAAATTTGAGTCATATCATTAAAATAAAAACTGCAAAACCAAATAAAAAATTTGAACTGGACATCAATATCTTGTCATCGCTGGTAATTGTTTGACGGTTGTCCAAAGCATAGCTCCGACAATTTTCTGAGAGTCAGAAAGATAAATAGAGATGGAAAAAAATGCTATTTCTGTTTCTTTTAAAATTAGTTAATTGTCACTTTCACCACCAACTAATAACAACAAAGCTTGACGGTAACTTTGAGTTTAACGTTTCTGACATTGTCCTGGGAGTCTGGAGAGTAAATAACGATGATGATAATTATTCTTGCCATTTCTAAAGTAGAGACTGATTTTAAGAAAAGAAAAATGATTTCTTCGTTTATCAGCTTTTCATACATATATTATTGATCTTCGTGATACCACGCTGACACGCTTAACTTAACAAACATTTCTACGATGAAAGTGATTCAATTAAAAATTTTACAAAATGTTTTATCTCATTCACCTTTCTTAGCGAATTATTTTTGTTTTGTCAGCTGTACAATAAGCTTCCCTGGAGACCTATACTCGGGCCGTTATTTTGCGGCCAGTACCCACCAGCATCTTTAAGTGATTTTGCTTAACTAGCACGTATCTGACTCATTACTTTTTTCATTTATAAAAATCTATCCATTTCTTGCTCCGTAATTTTTTTCTTTTTTAAAACTAGCCCAATAGTTTTTCATTTTTGAGTATCGCAATCAAAAATGATAACAGAACTCTAACTCTAACCTAAACCTAACTCTAACCTAACCCTAACTCTAACTCTAACCTAACCCTAACTTTAACCTAACCCTAACTCTAACCTAACTTTAAATTTAACTCTAACCTAACTTTAAATTTAACTCTAACCTAACCCTAGCGTTTTGCACCACCTCTACTACTTTTCACTGTATAAACCATTGTATGGGTAAAATCTGCCAATTTGTACCAAGTTGCGGCGAAAATTCCGTGCGGCCAATTTTCCTACGGCGAATTTTCTTGCGGCGAAAATTCCGGACACAAAAAATTGTGTTGTTCTTCTTTTTGTAAAGAAATTTATTATTTAAGTAATTGGCAAAACAATAAAATTATTATTCAAAAAGCTTGATGATAACCATGAATTTTTTATAAGCTAATTTGTAGACTTTTTCAGGCGAGAACTTAAATATAAGAAAATTAGTGTGTTCAAGAAAGAAAGATTATCGTGGTCTATAGCACACAAAAAATAAACATTTTAAAACATAGACTTATAGTAAATTGTTTAGAACAAACACAGCTCAAGACCAGGGTTGCGGACTCGGACTCCGACTCGTTAATTCGGTACAATATAGTTGAACTCGAACTCCGACTCGGTCTTGCCAAAAAAAGTAGCGAGTCCGACGAGTCCTACGTCTAGATTTTATACAGTATCGACGATTTAAAAGTTTTGCAAATTATTGTTATCAATACTTATTAAGAAAAAAACAAAGTGCTAAACCTTGAATAAAAAATAAAAAAAGAAGTTAAAATATAATTTTCTTCATATTGTTCCTCTTTATTAATGTAAATTTCATAACGGTTTTTTACTCTGTTGCGCTCCAAGTTGTCATTTTTTTTGTTATACCGAGTGTTCAACAAGGGCAACGGAAAACCATTTTATCAGGAGGAAAAAATTTAAAAAGGGACCTTACTTTATAAAAAAGCATATTTTTTTCAAAAAAAAGGTGTTATAGAGTTGTCATTTTGTATCGCGACCGTTTTTAGCGCAAAAATTTAGTGCGGACTAAAAAAACTCATCACTTTCTATCAGTGTCCAAAATTTTTGGCCCAAATTTTAGATGACGACTAAAAAAAGTGATCACTTTCATTCAAGTCCAGAAATTCCTATTTAAACAAGTAATTTGTAGTACAGAATTTAAAGATAGCAAACAAAAAACTCATCTCTAAGCCTTTTGTCCGACACTTGGCAGGAGATAAACGTGGGAATAAAGGAAAGAAAAATTGAATTGATTTTGTAATAAAGCTGAACGACAATGATTGGATGTCCGATCATCTTCGTTCAGCTTTATTACAAAATCAATTAAATTTTTGTTTCCTTCATTCCGACGTTTATCTCCTGACGAGTGTCGGACGAAAACCTTAGAGATGAATCCCTATTTCGTCCTATATTTAAGGTGTAGACCATAATCAAAATAATAGCATTCATCTTCAATCCATCTGATATTTTGGCCAAGTTTCTATTATTGTAAGAGCAAATCTGACCCAATGCTTTTGTATCTGCGCACCTGTGTCCTCCCTTTTTCAAAAAAGCAGGGGAAAATTTTAAGGGGTAAAAAAAGCAGGAGGCAACTGCCCCTATGCCTCCCGCTTTCGGCGCTCTCGGTGTTTAATACTTGTACAGACTACAGAACAAAAATATTGCCAGTTAGATTTTTTTCAACTTATGTCAGTTCCTGGCTGGCTTCTTCGATAGAAGTCAAAGGGATAATTCTAAGTTTTAGACAGAGATGTGGACTTGGGCTCGGACTAGGACTCGCCGTTTTAGCCGGACTCAAACTCGCTTCAAAACTTTGACGAGTCCGCATCCCTGCTTAAAACTGCCTCGTATGTTTTTGATTTAAAAAAGAAATGAAAACATTATCTAAACGCAAATTTAGGTTTAAAACCTCATACCTAACCAACCCTCGGGCTTGTAACCGTCTTCCACAATAACAGGCACAATATTTTCGCTGTCTAGTTTTTCTCTGGCGAATTCAGCTTCACTTCTAGAATCAAACGATAAAATATTAAAACTAGTTTTTACATTAATAGAAGAAGTTAAATTGCATAAAAACATTTTGACAACAACCTCCCCCCCTTGCATGCAATATTAACTGTAGTATATTCTAGACACATCACAGTTGCAAATAAAACAAACTAGAATTGAAACCAAAAATAAAAACTTAACTCAACCTGAAACCAAATTAAGCCAAAAGCTTAAATTTATTGAAATATGCAAAGTAGACCCAGTAGAACTATCACATTTGGCCTACAGTAGATCTGGCCTGATTTTTTTACTTAAACCAAAACCCGAATATAAAAGCTCGACCAGACTTAGAGCTTTGACACACGAAATGAGTCTCCTGGATTGTTTGCGACAGGTTTTAATAAATCAGAGACGGTTTGCTCCATTTTTGCTTTGAAAATTGTCTCACCGGCAATTTTTACTATTTTCATAACCTTTTGACAGGCACATGACAAAAACTGCACAATTTTCCACTGCGTCCTTCATCGATTCAAGCAACTTAGGTCCCATGTCAAACTCGTCCATCCACACTTTGTATCCAGATTTCCTCAATTCTTTTCTCATCTACATATAAATAATTAGAATCAAAAATCTTGTTACTTTTAAATTTAAAATTTCAATTTAATATTACAGTAGGAAATTATATCTGTAAAGCTATAACTTTCGCAGATTGAAAAAACTTAACAGTAGACAGCGTGAGTGTCAAATGAGTGAATAGTGCTATTGTATTGATGACCAGCGTGATGGACACGTTTGAGGTACAAAACCCACCCGCATCATTTTATTGTGTCTTCACCTTGGTAGTTAGCAGGCAGCTCTAAATTTAGTCATATCTTTCACAAAAAAAAAAACTAAAAATAATTTGGCATCTCCGAAAGAAGGTTTGGATTATCGCTTGACGATTGCCATAAAATAAGACCTTCGATGCTTTCCTGCAAGCCACGGGGATAAATGGAGAAATAATAATAAAAAAATATTAATTAAAAATTTTTTTCAATTCTCGGTTGGCGTAATGATTGTTATTCTTAATCTCTGTTCATAAGGTTTGGGCTTGACTTTTTGGCCCTCTGATGTGACACTGTTTCACCAAGATCTCGCCAAGGTTTAAACGGTATCAGGTAAGTTGCATTGTTACCTAGATGCAATGTTGCGAAATGAACATTGCGAACTCGTGAGTTGATACAGTTTTTTAAAGAGAAAGATTTGGTTGGATAATTCTATCATTCGTGAAGGAATAAAAAGTTTTATGAGTGAAATTAATTTTTGGTTATGCTGTTTTTGGTTAAAAAGAAACACCATTTGTTTTACTGTAAATGGCAAATTAACATTGACCTTGTTGCTACTTTTTGATCAAAGCAAAGTAAACGTTGTCGATAAGTGACATTTTTTTGCAATAAGTAACAATAAGTAACATTTGTCCATAAGTAGCATTTTTTGTGAAATACATTTAACAAGGTCCAACTAAAATCACTTGGATAGACCGGGCATTGAAGTCGGGTTCATGTACTCTATAGTCAAAGTGTACGCACAGTTTTGGGTAAGCATCGTGACTCATTAAATGGAATTAATTTTTTCCACAAAAAAGCAGTCAACTTTTTTGATTGCATTAAAAAAGAATGAAAGTTGAGATTTTTGTAAGTTAACAGACTCTAATTAAATAGTTTTAAAAATATTTACCTTCAATACCAGATCCTGATGCTTGTGTTTGTAACTAAGCATTACATGCTTTTCCTATTAAAAGAATTTTTTTAGGTAATTAACAAGTGAGAACTAAACGTGTTAAACAACCAAAAAAATTTCGTGTCGCCTAAAATATTTTTTATTAAAATAACATAGAAAAGAAAAAAACTTGCTTTTAATGAATTAATTGAGAAAAGTGGCAAACCACGACATTGCTGATCGTTCACTCCATATCTCAATCCCACTGCCTGGCCACACGGTTTCAAAAGTTAAATTTCTCATCTTATAAACCATACGGTTTTCAAAAGCGACATTCTGCTTACTCGTGATTCTACAGTAGAACTTGTGATAAATACCATATTAATGAAATTTATTCATTGGATACACTTATGTCCACAACCTCTGGGTTCGAATCTCTGAATAACCAGCATTGTGGCCAAGTGGTACGGGCGCCGTTTTGATGGCAACCGTAATCAAAATGATCTCGTTGTGATCCCTATTTTCATTACGTTGTTGTGTCGGTAAAAAAGGGATTTTGTTATTAAATTTTGTAAGTTATTCTATTAAATTCATTGATACTTAAATCAGAAACTTTACATTACTTTCACCTGCTTTCAAGTTTCCAAGCTATTGCTGTCGTCAGATGTGAGCCATTTTTTGATTTTTAGCTTTTATACATTTGTAGTGCAATTAGCACAATGCGTTTTTTAGATCATGTAAAGCACAGCGCAATAAGAGCAGTGTGATTTTTGTCGTCTTCGTCGTTTGGAGAGGCATTCACTCCAGGTCAGACATAAACAGGACTGGGGCCGAGGGTTTATCCTTATACTACCCCAGGCTGCTGTACTGCCTGGATCAGATGCTGGCAGTGATGTTGTTAAGCCAGTATCGAGTTTTGTTATCCAAAACCGTCAGACCTCGTGTTTCATGTGGTGCCCGATGTATGGGGCACGCTATTAGAACACGCTGTCAGGGGTGTCACACTCGCAATTCGGTGAAAAAGCGAGAATCCATCTGTGCATGGACGAATGGAATCGCTCAACACCAGTTCTCAAACGGTTGAGCTTAAACCAAGTTGCTTGGGATAAGCCCATCCCAATAGGCCTGGCACCGGTCTCGGGCGCAAAAACACGGAGCCTGAAAACATTTTCACAGTACTCCGCGTTCCATTTGTGATTTGTCCATTCAAAAGCGTGGATGCCAAGTCCGGCAAGGTTGTCCAAAAGATTCCGCGCAGCTGACACAAACGGGCGTCTGGATCGTAGTCTCACTTGGCGAGTATCTGAGGACCCACTTAAAAGATCATACAAGATATGATCAGGGTCCAGAGATCCACGGTGAGCCAAGCAGAGTGTCGCTCCCATTCGGCGAAGCTCAGCTGGCTATATGCCTGAGAGTATAGGTAGGTGGTCCGTTGGAGTGGGACGCAGGCATCCAGTGACTATGTGCAAGGCGTCGTTCAAGATACTGTCGATGAGGCGAATGTGAGCACTGCGACACTAAACTGGCGTGCAGTACTCAAGCTGTTGAGTAGACTAGAAATAAGGTGGCTATGCGTAGTGTTTTTAGCACCAGCACATCATCCCGAGCCCACGAGTCGCCTCAGTGGTGTGACGCGCGAGGATAGTTTTTTGCGCAATGCCACTAAATGGTGACGAAACGTGAGCGATCTGTCCAGTTTTACCCCAAGATAAGTAGGGGTTTGGACAGAACGATAAAAAATCTATCATTGTTGTAGACTTTTAGCTCACGTTTGGCCTCTCGGTTATTTAAGTGAAAGGCTGCCATCACCGTCTTAGTGTGATTGAGCTTCAACCTCCAAGTCTGGAGATACGCTAAAAGTGTAGACATGTCTTGGCTTAAAGTCCCCTCCAAGTCCTTCCGGTTTCCAGAAGAAGTTAACAATCCTAAATCATCTGCATAAGCAAACTTTCTGGAAATCACGGAAGAAAGATTGTACGTATAGATGTTAAATAGGAGGGAAGCCAAGACCGATCCTTGAGGAACGCCGTTTTTAAGACGGCGTAGCCTGCTTTGCTTACTGTCACCAGTAGTAAGGGTAAAACTTCGAATTTTGGACAAACTCCATAATTATTCTGACCATGTGCTTATCCGGTAGAAGTCTCAGCAGCTTGTAGGTATCGCCACGGTGTCAGACAGCTGCTTATGCTTCTATTTAGCCTCAAAGGAATCCTCGATCTTCTGGGTTAGCAGAACAACTTGATCTACGGTTGACTTCCCGCGTCGAAACCCAGCCTGTTCTTTAGGGAGCAGTGGATCGATTAATGGCTCAACGCGGGCGTAGATAAGCCTCTCGAAGATCTTGCAGGACACAGAGCAGAGATATCGGTCGATAACGCTTTGGGTCCCTCACGGGCTTCGTTGGTTTTGGGATCGCGACTACAAGCGCTCTTCTCCAGATCTTGGGAATTTTGAGTCGGCACAAACAGAAAGAGAGGAAGTCACGTAATCAAGACTTTAAAGCAGCTCCAACACGGATTATAACCTCTGGGCAGATGGAATCAGGTTCTGGAGCTTTACCTGGTTTTAAATGTTGAAGGGCAGCAGTAAATTCTCTCGAGAAAAAATGTCAGAGATATTTACTAAGTCTGGTGTTGTGGCCCTCCAAAGGTCAGACACTTCTTGAGAGACAAGTCGAGAAGACTTGTGGTCAACAGCCTCGTATTTCCCATTTCTAACCGGCTGAGATGCAATAGCATCGGCTGAAATCGGACAGTGACGAGGAGAGTGTCGTGACCTACCAGTAAGGTTGTTCAAAATACTCCACGCTTTTCGACTAGAGTGTGAGAAGTCAATGCTCCGAACTGCCTCGGACTATCGATCCCTCTGCTTCCTGTCAAGCTTGGCAAGCAGAGCTGTAGCAGCCAAACTTGAGTCGTCTCCCTGACGAGACTGCATGAAAGTTTTATAGAGGGATTCACACTCTGCATCCCAACACGGAATATAGTTATTTCGATACCCGCGTGGGATAGTCTTTTTGGCTGCTTTCTTAATGGTGTTACAGAAGTCCTGGTAAGCCGCATCCACATTAAGTGAATCAGGCGGCAACAAAGTCTGCGAATTTATTCGTCAAAGCAATGTAGTGACTCCATTTGACCTTGCGGAAGTTCCATCGCTTAACAGGCATGCTTGGCACTGCCATAGCAAATCTTGGTGGTGTAATAAGCGAAGGTCGATGTTGTGACCTGGCGAACTTTTCAATGACACGTCTATCCAATAAGCGACTGTTTGGACCTACGCTAGCGAAAGCTAGATCCGGATTGGTGCCAGTGTTCTAGCGGCCGGAGTAAAAACTGGCGGCGTCCTTGGCATTATATAGGAGGGCAAGACAATTAATACTTGCCCAGCCAGCTAAGTACTCACCGTCCGGACTGTTATCATCGTAACCCCAGTCAGTATGACGACAGTTAAAATCGCCAGCATAAAGACATGGGTGAGGAAACAGTGAGAGATCCAGGGATTGCAATCGCGTTGGTGGTGGTTTGTAGACGTTGACTATTTTATAGCTATCAACGTTCACACACAACCACTCGATCTCCAATGACGGTGGAGATTGGTCCAAAAGCGTGTATCTTAGTCGCTCGTGGACAAACGTGGCAAGGCCATGCTTCCTGCTTAAAGAAGACCCAGCTAGTTGGTAGTTTGGAAGTACCAACTTCTCTGCATCAGTGCAGTGGGTCTCCTGTAGTAGGGACGAGTGCCTCAGACTGCAGAGCGAGGTGATAAAAAACGTTCATCTTGTTTGCAGTGAGTCCTTCGATGTTCAGCTGAAGAATAGTGGGTCTTCGGAACTTGTTGGCAATGTGCCCTGAAAAGGGCAGTATTATCCAGGCATTGCCCCGTCCTGAAAAGGACGTTTTCCAATTAACAGACCCACGCTGAACATCGGAATGGCTGGATACCCTTCCGTTTTGGTAGGTTTGGTTTCGGTCTGTCATTTTTAACACCAATGAACAGACTTACTCACGGCCCAGGCTGCGAGAAAGCACTTATCATCTGGGCCGGTGTGATTTTGAAATCATATAAAGGGCAATGTATTTTTGATTTGATGTAAAACGCAACGCAACTTGCGCCATGCGATTTTGAAATCATATAAAGCGCAACGCAACAAGCGCAATAAATTTTAAAATTCCTCTGAAGCCCAATGCAGACTACTTTAAAAATATTTTATGCACGGCGAACGTGATTTTTAAATCAATGAAAACGTAATGTACTTTTTCAAATCATAAGGGTAGCGATATCGGTTTTCCAATTGCCTACATTGAAAAATAATCAAGTTACAGGGTGTCAAGAAAGTTCCCGATCCTAAACAAAATTATATAGGGCTAATGATAGAAGGTTAAATCAACAAAAGGTTTATTGTGGTGATAGAACAAAGCTCCATGAACATAAAAAAATCTGGTTTATTCAAAATGACCCCCATCTGTATCAATAACACGTTGGAGCCTCTGTCGGAAATTCTGACAAGCAGCACGAAGGGCATCTTGAGGAATTTTCTCCCATGCTCGTTTCAGGGAAGCTCGAAGATCCTCCAGATTGTTATGGGGTGAAGAACAGGCTTCTTTTTCCAGAATACCCCACACACAGAAATCCATAGGATTGAGATCGGGCGAAGATGGTGGCCACAAATCTTTGGTCCAGAATGAAGGAAAGTGCTCTTCGCACCACTTCTGCGTCTTCTTTGATGTGTGAGAAGGCGCGCCGTCTTGTTGGTGAGGAAGGTGAAGGACTTATTTTTGAACTTTTCCTTCATCGATGCGAGGGCAGGGGTTAAAATATCATTGACATACGAATCTATATTCACTTTGACCCCCTCTTTAACAAAAATGAGGGGAGATTTCCAAGATTTGGAGATCGCACCCCATACCATCACAGACGAGGGTTTCTGTCGGCGTGAAACGAATCGAAGATGATCAGGGAGGTCCTTGGGCGACTTTCCGAGAATCCTGTCATTCTGGTTGTTGAACTTCGCCTCCACCGAGAAGAGTTTTTCGTCTGAAAAAACGATTTCGCCTTTCTCCGTGCCTCCCTTCAGACGGTTCAGCAGAATTTTGGCCCTCTCCTTTCTTTTTCGCTTCTGGAGGTCAGTTAGGAGTTGTCTTGTCCTGATTTTGTACGGGGACATTTTGAGATCCTGTTCAACAATTGTTCTGACAGACTCATGGCTGATATTCATGTCTTTAGCCGTTTTCCTCAAGGATCGTTTGGGGTTCCTCCGAATCCTCCGAATTCTCTCCCTGAGGGCCTTGATCTTCGCTGGAGTGCGAGCGGATCGAGGTTGTCCACTCCTATCCCGATCCTCCATGGTTCCAAGTTCTTGGAAGCGCAAGATTGTATCGCGAACAGTCGATTTTGGTGCTTTTAGCAACTTCATAATTTTAGAATTTGAATGTCGCGCACGATGAAGTTGAATGATTGCAGCTCTTTTACTCATTTTATTATTATTTTAGCCAAAAAAATTTAAAAAGTGTATCTGAAACATTGAAAAGGAGGATTAAGTGGAAAAATGACGTACAGAACTTATCATAATTCATTGAAGTTTTTGAATTACATTAAATTTAAAAATCGATCGGGAACTTTCTTGACACCCTGTAGATTGCGCTTTTGCAAAATAGGACTATATAAACGCAGCGCAACAAAACGCAATTGATTTGTTTAATTTTTGATGCGCAGCGCTTGCTGAAACAGCCAAGTAGCGAAACCACCGCAAAGTTTTTTGTTTTTTTCAGAATACAACAATATGGCGAGAATAGTAGTTAACACAAGATTATATTAATCCCGGTTTCAATCTACCTAGCGCTCTTTTCCACTAGAGAATGGACCACACTGGCAACATGGTTTTAAAACAATTTTATTTGTATAGAATTATCCATTTCGAAGCATGAAATAAACACACTTTATTAATTTCTGTGCCGCCTCTGTGTCATGTTGATTATGAAGTCAACTAGAATAATAGCTATTTTGCTGCAAAAAATGTTTTCGTTTGAAAAATTTAACTTTACCGATTTTATAAAAATTTTCTTCTGTAGTGGTTCAGTGCTTGTCGGTAATAAATCTCTCAACTGACCGTGCTCTTCTTCATTCTCTTGATCTGCAGTGCATTTTTTTGCGTTTGTCGTGAGACTAAAACATAAAAACGTCGAAAATATTACAGTAATAGAAATCAAAAATATAAAAAGTATGGGGGTGGATTTTTTTTATTAACACCAGCTTTGGTGAGATACTTCTCACTTCTTTAAATGTAATAGAATAATAATAAAAGCATACCAAAAACAACAATGCAAATATAATGGGTTCTAACCCTGTTAAACATTGGTGAACTTCACGTTTAACGTCATCATTGTAAAGACCTTGAACATCGCAACGACCTCGAACATCAACCAATTTCGTGCGTTCATTGCCAGCAAGTATCGTTTCTAAAACAAAAATAATAAAATAATTAAATTAAGAATTTGTTTTGCATAACATCGTGACTCAATGTGACAAATACAGTAGGTTTGGTTACTTTTGACCGAAGATTTACAAAACTTACAAAAATTGATTCAATGTTTGTCACCATCATTTTCTTCTAAAATAATTATCGTATTTCTGCTGTTTTGTATTTATCGTGTAAGTTCAATCGAAGCTTTTTATTTTTACTCAGCTATGGTTGCAAGTGATTTTGGATGGCACTACTAATCGTTGATATATTGCAAGCCAACAAAGCAAGCTAAACACTTAGGCCGAGATGAAGTGACTAATGGCAAGTGCTTTAAAGTTTGTTTTTCGTTTCTTCATTTCAGTACCATAGCTTTGTCTCGCATGATAATTTTCAAAATTGCATTTTCTAAACTTCATTTGAAATAAGCGTAAGAAATTGTTTAAAAACAACAACATCATTGTAGAAAAGTACCAACGCACATGTTTGTTTTCAGATTTTGTTTTTCTAATCATTATTTGCACGTGCACTCCCTGCCAGCGCCTTTTCGCTTTATACTTTAACTATCGGCTAATTTCATCCCCAAACATATTTCGTTTCTGCAGCGTGTTAATTAATGCTGTCTCGTTTGCGTTTTCTTTCACTTCACAATTTATGAGGCGACCAGCAGCAATAATTGTGGGTGGGCGGCCGCTTGAAGTCTGAGAGACTTACTTTTGTCTACTAATCCTGATTGGATATACCCGTTTCGTGTTCCCAGTAAGTCAGCACCGATGTGAACCGCTCGGTAAGGCAACTTTGTGTTTTCTCTTTGTGTTTGGTTTTTAGTTCGTTTTATTTATTTACGGTTATTTTGACTTTCCTTTATCGAAGCCAGAAGCACGTTATTCGACAATATACGTTGCGGCAATCGGCCAATTCAGCGCCGTTTGCCGTCACAATCATCATTTTTATATCATTTAAGATAAGTTGAAAAAAGACCAAATAAAAGAAATTGTTCACATGAATAAACATAAAAGCACAGACTGCTTACCCAGCCATTCACGTGCTTCAAATGAAAAATCCATGGAAAGTAAGATTAATTTTTTAGACCGAAAACTTGAAAGAAACTCCGCAATAGCCCTATGAAAAAAAATTATTGGAAAAAAACAGTGTACTGGAATCTTTGTGGCTTATTGCTGAAATAAAAGTTATGAACTTTTTTGGCGGGAACATACATTTATATT
Source organism: Diplosoma virens (assembly GCA_963680785.1). Lineage (NCBI taxonomy): Eukaryota > Metazoa > Chordata > Ascidiacea > Aplousobranchia > Didemnidae > Diplosoma > Diplosoma virens. Next base: position 80,965 of record CAVMFT010000205.1, read on the forward strand.
TATTACTTGGACCTACTAATGCGAGATATGACTGATAGAAAGTTACTAGGCAAATAAAATCATTTCATGTTTAAAAAGACCTTAAAAAAGTTTTTATAAAGTGGTCTGAAACTGTCCCAATGGATCAGTGATAACCAAACTAAAATGTTTCACTTTTAATAGTAGCTTTTACCACATTTGTCAACCGTCGACTAATAAAAAAAACCATCACTTGAGCAGCCTGTCTGAAGCTTCGATATTGATGACTAAAAAATTTAAGAAAGTTTTAAATTGTTTAGAAGGCCACAGAAAATTACGTCGCGTGTCGTGGTTTGGGTCCAGTATTTTGTAAAATTCTTTTGTCAAAAGATTATTTTACATTGTCTTGCGGTTTCAACTCTTTTTTACCGGCAATGCAGACTGTCTTGGAATCTTCTATTTAATAAAAACAAAGATGCAGATGCTTTCTGAAAAGTTTTTATCTTGGTTTCATCAAAACTGAAATCATCATCACCTTCCAAGTAAACCTTACAATTCATTTCCAACTCTATGTCAGATTTCATCTGAAAAAAGTTTTTCAATATTTTTTAAAGAGACTTTGAAATACAATACTTACTTGCTCTGCCAGCTTGCGATTTAGTTTTTCAAAACACAAAATGACCAGTTTTTTGTCTTTTTTCTCTGTCCTTTCAACCTGTTGGTTTATAAAAGCGAGAATTAAAATATTTTTTATCTTTACAAAATCTACTAATTTTGTTAGAATTAGCAATATTGTTTTAACAGTTGCATGTATAAACGTACAAATGGCTTATTTCCGGGATTTGATAATAATATAATAAAATTTGAATTTGTTTAAAGAAAAAATTTGTTTTTGTATTCAAAAACATAATCTACATTACCTTAGTACCATCGTCAAGGTCATCATCAAATTCTTCGTTTGGCTTCAAAACAAATAAAGTTAACTTCGCCAAAAACTTTTTGTTGCTAAAAAAAGCATATTTGATGATGAGATTTTAAATTATTTATTAATTATTTGCAGCATACAATTTTTATCAATATTAAATTCTATCCTCACTTTGATTCTTCCAAGATCGTTTTTTGAAGAAAATTAATTATCAATTCATCATTGAGAATCATATCCTTAAGTTGGATGATAAAAGATAGTTGGCATAGTAAAGCAATTGTATTCTCTTTTTCTTGAGGCGAACCTAAAATAATTACATTAACTTTAAATTAGAAATAGAAATACTGTAATTTTGAACTGCGTTGAAATTTAACAAACATTTAGAAAGTTTAATCGCAGGATAAAAGCATGATTATTTGATTTATTTTTGATTTGAAGATTGTGTTGGAAAAAATAAATAACATTTAAAAAAGAAATACAAATTGCAAAGTAAAGAAAAAAAAGAAACTTTTTAGTTTGTTAATCTAAAAGCGACATATTTAGCTAAACTTGTTTAAAAGTTGTATACAGTTTTGTCAAGACCTATTGAATGTTTTTTTGCTCGATATTGGATTCAAATTTGCAACTCTAAAAAAATGCTAAATATGCAAAATAATTTTGTTAGGCTCTTTAGACTTGCTTAATTAGAAAAGTGTTAGATTGTTTAAACCTGCTAACCATTTTGAAAAACAATTGCAGTAGTAAATATTAAATATTATGGCTTTGAAAAAACTTGGATGTCAATTTTGCCAAAAAACAATCAGAAAAGACTTTGTGCCTATTCAATGCCAAACATGTTTAGCTCACTTTTATAAAAAATGTGCTTAAATACTTAACAACCAAGCAATAGCCTCAAATAATTTTTACTGTAAATGTAATTGTTATGAACATAAAAATTCCCATATTTCACATAATTCTGGTAAAGAAAAAATTGTAAGTAGTAAATCTGAAAAATATTTTAATGCTGAAAAATTAAATTCAATCTTTGTTGATGACAGTAATTCTGAAAATAATGAACACGATAACTTAATTGACCCAAATAGTCATCACTTTCAAGAGCAATACTTGGAAATTCAATCTACAAATCATTGATCTTTAATAAAAAAATTTGTAATAGTTTTCTTATTATTTGTATTAATATTAGGTCACTATCCAATCCTTTAAATTTTAGTAAATTAGAAAGCTTTGTTTATAATCTAAACCCCAAACCAGACATATTTGCTGTGACTGGAACATGGATTCAGAATAATTCATCTGGCCCATACTGTAATCTGGAAAATTATAATTTTATCTCTAACAGCAGAAAAATTACCAAGGGTGGTGGAGTTGGTTTATATATTAAAAATTGCTATAGATTTAACCTAATTGATGAATTGACAATAATGAATGAAAAAATTTTTCAATCAATTTTTATAAAAATTCAATTACATAATGAAAATTTATTCTGTGGTGACATTTATAGATCTCCTAATGACAATCATTTAAATGAAAACTTTTTGAATAATCTTTACAATTGTATCCATAATAGTAATGAATCACTAAACAAATGTTTTATCACTGGAGACTTTAATTATGATTTATCAAATCAAGATAATGAACATGTATGCAATTTTATTGAAATGATGCTTGAAGGTCATTACTTCCCAGTTATTAACAAACCAACTCGCATCACAGATTCAAGTGCAACAGTATTAGACCACATCTGGACAAATTTACACCAACAGCAAATAAAATCAGGAGTCTTAATCTACTTTCTGACCATCTACTAGTATATCTTTCTGACCATCTACCAGTATATATGTGTTTTAATCTTAATAAACAGAATTTGTATAGACCTCAACAAAAAAGATCTTTTACCCCCCAAAATATAATCAAGTTTAATGAAATGTTAGAAAATATTGATACTAATGCAATACTAAATGAAACTAATACTAATTTAGCATTTAAATTATTAATGGACAATTATAAATCTACTTTTAACTACTGCTTCCCTTTCATCAAGCAAAATATCGAAAACAAAAATAAGCAGCCATGGTTTGATAATGATCTTTATTTATTAATGCTTAAAAAAAACAAGTGTTTTAAAAAGTTCCTGAAAAATAGGAGTGTTTTAAACAAAACAAACTTTAATAAAGAAAGAAATACACACAATCGCACCTTACAAGAAAAAAAACAGAGTTATTTTAGACAAACATTTAAGAAATTAAGTAATAATTTAAATGAGACCTGGAAAAATATAAACAAACAATTAGGTAAAGTTAAATCATCAGTATGTTCTTCCATATCCATAAACAATAATTTGGTGAATGACTCTCTCCAGATTACTAATTATTTTAATGACTACTTTGTCAATGTTGCAAGTAATTTAGTATCAGATTTACCCCAAATATCTCATAGTTTTCAAACATTTATGCAATCTCCCAAATCGAGCACACTTTATCTCTATCCAACTAGTCTAACTGAAATAAAAAAACTAATCAGTGACCTTCAGCCCAAAAAAAGTACTGGCATTGATGAAATTCCCCCAACTATTTTAAAAAGTACACCAGACAATATATTAATAGCTCTAACACATGTGTTTAATCTTTTGTTAGCTTGTGGTGAATTTATCTCTGACTTTAAAACTGCAAAAGTAGCACCAATTCATAAAAAGGGTAGTGTAACTAATGTATGCAATTATCGCCCAATCAGCTTACTTTGCTCCATGTCAAAAATATTAGAAAAGTTAATATACAATCGTGTAGTATTATTCTTAAAAAAACAAAATTTTTTTATGAATATCAATTTGGCTTCAGAAAAAATCACTAAACTAGTCACGCAACTTCATTATTAATGAAAATATTGCTGAAGCTTTTGAACACAAAGAACATGCACTTGGCATATTTCTTGATCTATCTAAAGCATTCGATACCATTGATCATAAAATTTTATTATCCAAATTATGGCATTGTGGAATTCGTGGTGTAGTGCATAATTGGTTTTGTAGCTATCTTAGCAACAGAAAACAATTAGTTTAAATAAATAATATCTGCTCCAATACTAAGTCAATAAAATATGGTGTCCCTCAGGGTTCAATTTTAGGTCCTTTACTATTCTCAATTTATGTAAATGATTTAAATAATTGCTTGACCTTAGGAAAATGCATCATGTACGCAGACGACACTAACATATTTTTAAAAAGTAATTGCTATGAAACCTTATATGAAACTGCAAATAAGGAGTTAGAGAACATAGATAAGTGGCTTCTAGCAAATCGGCTATTTCTAAACACTGACAAAACACATTATGTGATCTTTCGCACACCCAAAACAAAGCCTCCATCAAAAAAACTGACAATATCAATCAGAAATAAATTTATTTCTCAGCAACCAAAAACGAAATTTTTGGGAATAATATTTCATGAACATTTAAGTTGGAAATTGCAAAAATTTCAAAACTATCCAAAAAATTTCAAAGGTACTATCAAAAAAATTTCAAAACACTTTGACAAAAAAAATTTTGCTTGTATTGTACAACTACTTGGCATATTGGTAATAAAACCACAGCCTCAAAAATTCAACGAATCGCTAATAAATTTATACGATTGACATTTGGATACATCACAGAGCTAACGCTACTGACATCTTGCGAAACAACAACATAATGACAATTGATCAAATAACCGAATTAGAAATAACTTGTTTTATGTATAAATATATAAAAGGCATGTTACCACCATGCTTTGATCATTTTTTTCAAATAACCTGGTAAGCGACAATTTCACCAAATGTACAAGAAGCCAGTCCAAATTCTATCCCTTATTTTGTAGATTAAATATAACTAAACAATCTTTAAGATACAGAGGTCCTCTTGCTTGGAATAAAGTCCCATCAAGCATCAAACAGATAAAATCATATAGTAAATTTCGTACAGAATTTCAAAAGCACCTTATAACAACGTAAATTTTAATGGTAATAGACTTTACAAATTTTAAAACATCTGCTGCTGGTTTTTATTATTACAGGTAACTCCACCTAATTGGACAAAGAAATTGAAGGTGATAAAATCCCGATGCGACTTCAAATCCAGATCAATACGGCCCATCCAGTTCGATAAAAATTTACATAATTTACTTCTTTTGCACCTATTCTTGTTTACTATTTGTATGTTTTATTTTACGTAAATAAATTTTTGTCCAGCCATATGCTTTTGAAATGGTCCTTTTGACGCGTGGCAGGATTTCTTTTGGTAGGTTTCTTTGCCTGCCTGACCCTTTTTGGTCCAGACCCTTTTGGTCTTTGAGTTTGTTGTTTCTCCCACCCATGATTATACAACATTCTCTGAGTATGGCTCGGATGTGCGTATTAATTATCTTCTTTTCGTTTTTCCTTTTCTTATTAACATCACATCACTTTGTTCAAAGGTACAGCGACCATGCACAACGAAGTACGTTATTACATGCACAACTGACGTTGTGCATGTAATAACATACTTTCGTTCTTCGTGTAATAACGTACTTCGTTTAGTCGCTGCTTCCTTATTCACAATCTTTATTTCTACATGCACTGTGATTAATTTCAAGTTGATTGTGAGTAAAAATGAAAATAAATAAATAAAATAAAATAAAAAAAAACAGTATTAAAGTTGGTCAACTAGGACAAGGGTTTCTCAAGCTGTGTGTCGTAAAAGGATTGAAGTGTACCGCGTAATTTTTTTGTTTTGACAGAAAGCCTTTAGAGTTTTGATTTATAGATAACTTTTGTGTTTCATGTAGGTTTAATATTGCTACAAATTTGTAATAAAAGCTGCTTCAGTAAAACTGGAGTGGGAAAAAGACGCATTTACATAAAATTGCTGTTTGCTGGACGCAAACAAAAAACTTTATGCAAATGAAGCAGCCTGTGTTAAAGATACGCAAAAAAAGAATGTAAGGAAATACTGTACATACAAAAAAGTCTTCCATTTACTTATTCATGTTATTTAAAAAAAACAAGCTAGCTTTCCACTGCTCGCGTCAGTTTTAACTGATGACAAAAATCAATCAAAATAAAAGAGCTTCTATTTGCACATACCAAACCGAAGTGTTTCAGTAAAAAGTCCACGACCCACCTGAAAGAACTTTGCGGCTCACTAGTGGGCCGTGGGCCACTTGTTGAAAGCGCTGGTCTAAAACAGGAATGTCTAAATTTTTTTCATAATAGGCCAAATTATAAATTTAATTAGATTTAGCGGGCCGCAAAATTACATGTGAATGAAATTTCCTCTTTTTTGTATTGGATGTCATGAACAAATGACAAGTTTTAAAATATAAATTTAAAATTGATTAACTAATTAGGAATCTAAGTGAAATGTGAAGTATTGAAATCATTACGTAATTAGTATTAAAAATGTCCATGTTGGAGTTGCTTTGAAGTCCCAGTTACGTGAGTTTCTTTCTTCCTTGCACCGTCTCAAAATTTCCAAGATTTGGAGAAAGATTTGGAAAAGGCTTGTAGTCGCAATCCCAAAGCCGATGAAGCCCATAGTTAAAAAGTTATTGACCAATATCTTTGCTCTATGCCTCTTACAAGATCCTTGAGAAGGTTATCTGCGCACGCGTCGAACTAATTATTGACCAATTGCTCTTTAGAAAGCAGGCTGGGTTTCGACGCGGAAAGCCAACCGTAGATCCAGTCATTCTATTGACAGAAAACATCGAGGATTTCTTTGTCAATTTGTCAATCTTACAGCAGCATATGATTCTGTGACTCTGGCACCGTGGCATGATAGGCATGCTGCTTGAGACTTCTGCCAGATAAGCACGTGGTCAGAATGATTATAGGGCTTGTCGAAAACCGAAGTTTCACCCTTACTACCGGTGACGGTAAGCAAAGCAAGCTACGCCATCTAAAAAACGGCATTTCTCAGAAATCGATCTTGGCTCCTCTCCTTTTCAACATCTATTGCAAGTTACGTCTAAATCTGCCCTCCCCGATATCTAGAAAGCCTTTGAAGGGGCTTTAAATCAAGACATGTTCACACTTTTAGTGTATCTTCAGACTTGGAAGCTGAAGCTCAGTCACACCATGACGGTGACGGCAGCTTTTCATTTAAATAACCAAGAGGCTCAAAATGAGCTAAATGTTTAAAACAACATTAGAATTTTACCATTTTGTCGAATTCTACTTATTTTGTGGAAAAACCCGGTCAGATTGCTCACGCTCTGTCACAATCTCGTGGCATTGTGTAAAAACTATCTTAGGCGTCACACCACTGAGAAACATGCAGGCTTAAGATGGGTGCTGGTGGTAAAACACTGTGAAGAGCTGCTCTATTTCTGGTCTATTCAACAACTGAGTACTGCGCACCAGTCTGTTTTGTTATGCTAGAGAAAACATCAACTTGATTTGTTAATTTGAATGGATAGCGGCAGAAGTAGATTTTGACAAACTATTTCGTCGTCGTCGTTTGGAGAGGCATCCACTTTAAGTCAGACACAAATAGGACTGGGGCCGAAGGTTTATCCTTTTACTACCCCAGGCTGCTGTACTGCCTGGATCAGATGCTGGCAGCGATGTTGTTAAGCCAGTATCGAGTTTTGTTATCCAAAACCGTCAGACCTCGTGTTTCATGTGGTGCCCGATGTATGGGGCACGCTATTAGAACACGCTGTCAGGGGTGTCACACTCGCAATTCGGTGAAAAAGCGAGAATCCATCCGTGCATGGACGAATGGAATCGCTCAACACCAGTTCTCAAACGGTTGAGCTTAAACCAAGTTGCTTGGGATAAGCCCATCCCAATAGGCCTGGCACCGGTCTCGGGCGCAAAAACACGGAGCCTGAAAACATTTTCACAGTACTCCGCGTTCCATTTGTGATTTGTCCATTCAAAAGCGTGGATGCCAAGTCCGGCAAGGTTGTCCAAAAGATTCCGCGCAGCTGACACAAACGGGCGTCTGGATCGTAGTCTCACTTGGCGAGTATCTGAGGACCCACTTAAAAGATCATACAAGATATGATCAGGGTCCAGAGATCCACGGTGAGCCAAGCAGAGTGTCGCTCCCATTCGGCGAAGCTCAGCTGGCTATATGCCTGAGAGTATAGGTAGGTGGTCCGTTGGAGTGGGACGCAGGCATCCAGTGACTATGTGCAAGGCGTCGTTCAAGATACTGTCGATGAGGCGAATGTGAGCACTGCGACACTAAACTGGCGTGCAGTACTCAAGCTGTTGAGTAGACTAGAAATAAGGTGGCTATGCGTAGTGTTTTTAGCACCAGCACATCATCCCGAGCCCACGAGTCGCCTCAGTGGTGTGACGCGCGAGGATAGTTTTTTGCGCAATGCCACTAAATGGTGACGAAACGTGAGCGATCTGTCCAGTTTTACCCCAAGATAAGTAGGGGTTTGGACAGAACGATAAAAAATCTATCATTGTTGTAGACTTTTAGCTCACGTTTGGCCTCTCGGTTATTTAAGTGAAAGGCTGCCATCACCGTCTTAGTGTGACTGAGCTTCAACCTCCAAGTCTGGAGATACGCTAAAAGTGTAGACATGTCTTGGCTTAAAGTCCCCTCCAAGTCCTTCCGGTTTCCAGAAGAAGTTAACAATCCTAAATCATCTGCATAAGCAAACTTTCTGGAAATCACGGAAGAAAGATTGTACGTATAGATGTTAAATAGGAGGGAAGCCAAGACCGATCCTTGAGGAACGCCGTTTTTAAGACGGCGTAGCCTGCTTTGCTTACTGTCACCAGTAGTAAGGGTAAAACTTCGAATTTTGGACAAACTCCATAATTATTCTGACCATGTGCTTATCCGGTAGAAGTCTCAGCAGCTTGTAGGTATCGCCACGGTGTCAGACAGCTGCTTATGCTTCTATTTAGCCTCAAAGGAATCCTCGATCTTCTGGGTTAGCAGAACAACTTGATCTACGGTTGACTTCCCGCGTCGAAACCCAGCCTGTTCTTTAGGGAGCAGTGGATCGATTAATGGCTCAACGCGGGCGTAGATAAGCCTCTCGAAGATCTTGCAGGACACAGAGCAGAGATATCGGTCGATAACGCTTTGGGTCCCTCACGGGCTTCGTTGGTTTTGGGATCGCGACTACAAGCGCTCTTCTCCAGATCTTGGGAATTTTGAGTCGGCACAAACAGAAAGAGAGGAAGTCACGTAATCAAGACTTTAAAGCAGCTCCAACACGGATTATAACCTCTGGGCAGATGGAATCAGGTTCTGGAGCTTTACCTGGTTTTAAATGTTGAAGGGCAGCAGTAAATTCTCTCGAGAAAAAATGTCAGAGATATTTACTAAGTCTGGTGTTGTGGCCCTCCAAAGGTCAGACACTTCTTGAGAGACAAGTCGAGAAGACTTGTGGTCAACAGCCTCGTATTTCCCATTTCTAACCGGCTGAGATGCAATAGCATCGGCTGAAATCGGACAGTGACGAGGAGAGTGTCGTGACCTACCAGTAAGGTTGTTCAAAATACTCCACGCTTTTCGACTAGAGTGTGAGAAGTCAATGCTCCGAACTGCCTCGGACTATCGATCCCTCTGCTTCCTGTCAAGCTTGGCAAGCAGAGCTGTAGCAGCCAAACTTGAGTCGTCTCCCTGACGAGACTGCATGAAAGTTTTATAGAGGGATTCACACTCTGCATCCCAACACGGAATATAGTTATTTCGATACCCGCGTGGGATAGTCTTTTTGGCTGCTTTCTTAATGGTGTTACAGAAGTCCTGGTAAGCCGCATCCACATTAAGTGAATCAGGCGGCAACAAAGTCTGCGAATTTATTCGTCAAAGCAATGTAGTGACTCCATTTGACCTTGCGGAAGTTCCATCGCTTAACAGGCATGCTTGGCACTGCCATAGCAAATCTTGGTGGTGTAATAAGCGAAGGTCGATGTTGTGACCTGGCGAACTTTTCAATGACACGTCTATCCAATAAGCGACTGTTTGGACCTACGCTAGCGAAAGCTAGATCCGGATTGGTGCCAGTGTTCTAGCGGCCGGAGTAAAAACTGGCGGCGTCCTTGGCATTATATAGGAGGGCAAGACAATTAATACTTGCCCAGCCAGCTAAGTACTCACCGTCCGGACTGTTATCATCGTAACCCCAGTCAGTATGACGACAGTTAAAATCGCCAGCATAAAGACATGGGTGAGGAAACAGTGAGAGATCCAGGGATTGCAATCGCGTTGGTGGTGGTTTGTAGACGTTGACTATTTTATAGCTATCAACGTTCACACACAACCACTCGATCTCCAATGACGGTGGAGATTGGTCCAAAAGCGTGTATCTTAGTCGCTCGTGGACAAACGTCGCAATCACTTTTTACAAGTTAAGGTAAGGTATAGTTTATGAATTGATGTTAGTTAAAAATGTATGTTACAAATATAGACAAGCTGACAAAAATTGAGGTTCAAACACAGAATTATATATATACCAAAATTAGACTGAAAGATTAATAATGTTAAAAATCTTCTTAGCTTAGATACTAAATCATCTTCCATTACTAAAACTTGAAATAAATTTATCGCTTTGCAGTTGCACAATGAGTGTATTCCAACTTACTGAGAAAAAACAATTTATCTTGTTTTAGCAAATATCTGAGGTAAAAAAAAAGGTTTTTTCTTTACGAGGTTACAATTGCGGCATGCCTCAAATCTGTCTCATTTCAACAAATATTTTCACCAAAAGAGAAAAAAGCGCAATATTGTTTCACTTTTGTTTCTTTTTTTTATCTGAAGAGAGGCAATCTTGAAGCTGCTTCACTAACGTGTATTAGCGATTTTGTTGACAGGAACTCTTGACAAAATAATTAAAGCGCTGAAAATATAACAATTAAACTGTCAAAAATTAGAGTTAAAGAGTAAAACTAATTGAAGTACTACAAGTACGGTACTAATTTTTTTTCAACCAATAGCAAGTTGCATCAATTTTTCAAAGTCTATGACTTGAATAGTTTATTTCTGCTTTATTTGGTTTTCACAGATGATGCATTGTCTCACATGCCACCCCTGACGGTACGTCCCTGATAATTATTTCTTATGCTTTATATAAAAATGTATTCGAAAAAGTGGATTTTATACTCCAAAAGCTACCGGTTTAAGTGCTAAGTTATTAAATTAGTGTTTCAAACCAAATACTGTTACTCGCTAAAAGTTAAAATATTTGGACCCTCCAGAATTTTTGGCTGGCTACACCACTGAACCAGTAATTGTAAACTAAAGGCACGCCTCTCTTGAAGGCAATTAAAAAAGTTCAGGGGGTCAGTTTTAATTACACATTTTTAAAAATGCATATACTGTATTTTGCCAACTTCAAAAATATTATTTGTTTCCAATTAAGTGTGCATGAAAATTAAAGTCTTGTCTTTTCATTGCAAAAAAATACTTTTTTGTCCTCTCTCTACGATTTTGATATATTTATACTACGACGTTGTTTTTACTTTACCAAAAGAAATTTATTAGGGAACACCGAAAAACTTTTGAATCTTTAGGAGGTCATGGATCAACGCACAATCAAAAGTTTTTCGGCCACCTCCTAAAGATATCTTTAAGAGATGTGATTAACATGGTCTCGATTTAAAATCTACTCGCGCCATTCTGTTGTGTCCTTGGGAAAGACTCTTTACGGCACTTTCCCCTGCTTGGTGGTCTTGGAAAGCAGTTCCAAATTTTAATGATATCTCTTTAAAACTAAAAATTTCAACCAGGCAGCAATATTTTGGCATCTTCAGAAGCAGGTCGGGGTAATTGCTTGCTCTATGTGTAGCGCCTCCGACACTTTCTTGCGACTCAGCAGGATAAATATAGAGATAAGATAAAAAAAATATTTTTTTAACTCAGAAATAATACAATAGTTAACTAAATTTGAGAGAATGCTTCAAATGGTGGGTGGTCTTTTCGTCCAACGACACTTCGTCAACGTCATTTTCTCCTATTTTTTTGTCCAACGACCTTCGGTCCAATTTCAAAGAAATGAAGTCTTGTTAAGGAAACTATAACCCTAACCCTAACCCTAAACCGAACCCCTAACCCTAACTTTAACCCTATTGGACGAAAAGTCGGTACACGGCTTCAAATTACCCTTTTTTTTATTTAAGTAGAGCACTGTTTTGTTTGTGATGAAATAAAATTAGTACTAATGTTTTATTAAGAACTAGTGTCTGACCAACCACGAACTTCACGGCACCTCACTGGTCTAGTATAAAATACTTTCCAAATATACACTTGTTAGTGATGAACTATTTGGGGAAAAATGTGCTTACAATACAGTATTCGCATAAAGCAATTCAAAATTCAGGAATTGAAATTCAACATCTTACCTTTTTCAAATACCAAAGGAAAAATCTTGTACATTTTTAATTTTTGCATAACCTCAATACCGTTTTTGTCATTTCTTGCCAGTTTTTGAATTGCCTGTATTAACTCTTCTGAATGAAATCCGCTACAGCAGTGTTCAAAATTGGATAATGCAATATAAAGACTCTAAAAATAAAAATGAACCTAACAATTGTTTAAGCTATTTTTAAATAAACATCCATTCGGATTTATTTAACATGTTTTTGTTTTTTTCGGTCAAAAATTAGGCCTTTTTATCTTTATCATTACTCACTCGTTTTTTCTTTTTTCTTGTTTCTAATTTTCTCTCGTATTTAATCGCAACACGACATTTCTCTTTCTAGTCGCGTCTCGCATTTTACAGACGCTCCTCAACTTACGTTTTAGTTACGTTCCGAACGGCCGAACGTAACGTGAAAATGAACGTAAGTTGTTACTGTACGTTCCAGTAATGTATGATTGTTCATACTGTACTATACAGTACATTGTGTGTGTAACACACACATAGCAACATAATTTCAATTTAAATGAGATGGCTTGACGCTTCTTTTGACTAACACTATCACTAGTAGACTTACGCTTTTGACCAACCATATTTGCTTAGGGTTACAAATACGAAAAACAATCTAAATACAGAGATCACAGAGACGACGTCTCAACACAAGGGTAACACGCGGTGAACAGTAAAGAGCGCACTGAACTCAAAAATTCATTCACAATTTCTTTTTTACAAAAATTTTTTCACACAAAAATACAATCACAGAGACGACGTCTCAACACAAGGGTAACACGCGGTGAACGGTGAAGAGCGCACTAAACTCAAAAATTCACTCACAATTTTTTTTTTACAAAAATTTTTTTACAGTCAGTTTAAACGTAAAATCGAAAAAACGTAAAACGAATAAACGTAAATAGAGGAGCGTCTGTCTTTTCTTTCTCGTATCTAATGTACAGTATTGTGCTTGACAGCGGGTATGACAGTGAGTTTTGGGTTAAAATAAGTGTTAAGTTAGAGTTTGAGGTTAGAAGGTTTGGGTTAGAGCAATGGTTCTTAACCTTTCCTTGTGCTAGTACCCCTTGAGCTTTCATAAAAGTTTCTCGTACCCCTTGTTTACAATGACGCATACAAATATAAAAAATTGTAATAAGCCATTTGAGACTGAACATTTTAAAGCATGCATAAAAGCAAAGTATTTTAAGTTCAATAGTATTTATTGCACACCAACGATCAATCGCATTATTAATGGGTCTTTTCTTAGTATTTCTCTTCAATAATCATGTTGAAAAAAGGTTTTTTCTTTGAGATAGACACACGCATGTCATCACTTAGGTTCAAACGATTTCTCGCCTTGGTTTTGATGTTTAAAAGAGTTGAGAAACCAATTTCACATAAGTAGGTTGTTGCGAAAGGCACAGGATTTCTAAAACATTTTTTGCTAACTGTGGTAATGTGTTGAGTTTTTTGCACACCAAAAAGTATCTAACTGCATTGAATCAAACTCCATTTTTGTTTTATTACTGGCTTTTATCTCAACAAGCTCGTCTTTCATTTTGTCATTATCATCCATAAAATCTATGTTGAAAAGAAAAGGGTCCTGCATCCATTCCTGTAAAACAGAAACCTCTCCATGATAAAAGTATCCCTGGAAGGACTGACTGAGCATGTGCAAGTGCTCTTTCATATCAATCACAATACCCTCCTGCAATAAATCTTTTGAATTGAAAATTTCATCAAAATTAGGAAAATTTGCAAAATTTTCACAGCCAATACAATTTCTCCATATTGAAAGCTTGTTAGTGAAGGCAACTATTTTTTTTTCTGGCTGTAATTACGTTTACCCCTGTATCCTAAATGGAGGTGATCAAGTCGTTTAGGTTGCTGAATATATCTGCCAGGTAGGCCAGGAATAAAATAAAATTTTCTTTTTTAAAGTGGTCTACTATGCTACTACCTTGCTGTCTAAAAAATGCTCAATTTCTTTGTGCAGTTCGAAAACACGAGCGAGCACTCGGCCACGGGATAGCCACCTTACTTCGGTATAATAAAGAAGTACGTCGTGTTCAATCCCAACTTTGTTACAAAAAACTTTAAACAGATGGTGATTCAAGGCATTTCTTTTTATATAATTGATTGTACTCACAGGAATTGACAAAGCATTCTTCAATTGTTCTGGTAATGATTTAGCTGCAAGGCATGATGATGTAGCACACAGTGTGTGACTATGATGTGAGGTACCTCTTTTTTCACAGAGGCAGCGAAACCTGATTTATTTTCAAGCATAGCAGGAGCACCATCGGTGCAAAGTGAACCGCACATGTCGAGAGTCATTCCATGATTCAAAAAGAAATCCTTGACAATATTGCATACGTCAATTGCTTTTGTGGTTGTTTTGTTAATGGTTCACAAAATAGGAATTCTTCCATTACTTTTTCATCTTTTACATACGGCACAAATGCTAATAACTGACTATAAAACTGACGTCTGTCGACTCATCCAACTGAAGACTCACTTTGATTGACTTGCTTTGGTATTGGCAATCATTTGTTGCAAGACGTCTTTACTTATATCACAAATCCTGGAATGAATAACATCATATGACAAAGGTACTAAACTTAGTTTTTTTTCTGCCTTAGTCCCCAATACAGTTTTCGCCATTTCTATTGCGCATGGTTCACCAACCCTCAGCAATTGTATGTGACTTATTTTTCTTGGCGCACAAAAATGCAACCTGGTATGATGCATGTAACAATGGCTTTTCAAAAGATGAAAATCCATACTTTGATAAGGTACCACCTTTATAAAAAAAGGGCTCTTTTGGTCTTCAAAATATTGAAATCATTTCCTGACTTTACACCCCCGTGCTGATTATTAAAATGTTAATTAAGCCTTGAAGGATTGAGATTTGCATTTGCTAATACTTTGCAGCAAAGTATGCACTATGGTCTCTGAGTTCCATCTTTTTCTATCATGCAAGTGAAACCATATCTGACATAATCTTCATTCCACTTGCGTTTCTTAGACATGACTGTTTTTACTAAATTGAAGGCCCTATTTCTAAAAGTACCTAAGTCACATTTTCGAAAAAATGAGATAAACTGAAAAAATTGTTTGTTTACTCGCCAGAAATATTCTGACAAAAAAATCTTTTCAGAAAATCACTTTTTGAATAGCACAGAGGTTTGAAATCTTAGCGCAGTGATTCTCAACCTGTGTGCCGCAGCACACTAGTGTGCCGCGAGGAATTTTTTAGTGTGCCGCGTATATTTTTGTCTTTGATCGCTTATTTTTCCGCAAAACCAAATTGAATTATTCTATTTCTTGGCTCAATAACAAAAAATTAGTTGTTTTTCCTTGTGCAACTCGTTTGCTTATTTCTTCTTTATTATTAAACAATACAATTGTTACGTCGTAAAACATCTTTCATCTATTTTCAGTTTCCGATAATTCAGCACTCAAGTCACATCAAATAAAACAAGGAAGTGTGATGAGTTAAAGGTAGAGAAGCTCTGAACGTAATCCAGCGTCGTTAAGATTAAAAGTTACCATTATTTCTTGTTCACAATTGCATTTTCGATTCTTAATTCTTTAAATTGCTGTTCGTTTGAAACCTTCGAGCGTAGCCAGTACAAGCCTAATCGTGAAGCAGCTTATCGAAGGATGCAACAGCGTGACTTGTGTGACAAAAAAAAGGGTGAAAGAAGAGAGTCTGATAATCTTGGTCGCAGATCTAGCTCAGCTAAGTTTCCGAAATCATGAAAATTATCTCATTCTAGCAGAGTCATGTGGATATAGAACACGAAATCTTTTTTAATATAGAAAGACAAGATAACTTTTTAAAAGTCAAAATACAATACAGTGAGCCATGAAATAGTCTCGAGAGCTGCTTAAAGCCTAAGTAGGCAAACTAAAGCTATGCCTGATGAGAGCGGTTTCTCAGAGATAAAAGCAGTTGTTTTATAAGCTACAACTGCATTAAGAAAAAAATCTAATCTTAATAAAAATAGCAGAGCCAAGGTTACGGTATTTGATCATATTTATTAAAGTAGACGTTTAGAATAAATTATAATTCTATGCCACTGTTATTCAAATAGTATCCGTATTAAATATATTTAAAATAACTTTGGCTCTGCTATTTTTAGTGAGATAATATTTTTAAAAATTCATGCACTGCGCGGTTTTTACCACGTTCGGAAATTCTACAAATACATGATAGTATGGCGTTCTCAGTTATCACGGCCATTCCAAATAATGTGTTATACCAGGAGCTTGCTGTAGTAAAGCAGGTCGTCATAGCACATTGTTTTTATGGTGGTAAGTTAGCAAGGCTACAGTAATAAGGTAAAGCGAGGGGGTCAAATGGAGAGTCGGCCGTGATTGAAATTTAGTTGAAAACAGAGAGGATGGAATTGGAATTAGGGTGCGGGTAAAATGGTCAGGGAATAGAAAACTAATTAAATTGAATCCATTAACGACTTTCTTATTATAACTTATAATTAACATTAAAAATCAGTGGTTACGTCTTAAAAAAAAATTATCACGGCTGACTCTCCATTTGATGCAAACGACGTGGATAGGTCCAACAGATTAATTCAAGTTTAAATAATGCATGGACTT
The DNA here is from genome assembly GCA_963680785.1 of Diplosoma virens. NCBI lineage: Eukaryota > Metazoa > Chordata > Ascidiacea > Aplousobranchia > Didemnidae > Diplosoma > Diplosoma virens. The sequence goes on from CAVMFT010000205.1 coordinate 97,803, forward strand.
AGTTTTAGTGACAAAATTTAGTCATTAGTTTAGTAGTCAAACCATGAAAAAGTATTTAAAAATAAGCAGTACCAGTAACAAAAGTGGTGCATTGCAACAGAAAGTACCTGCAAAAAAAGGAGTCAAGCGTAAATATAAAGAAGACTACATAAAGTACGGTTTTGTTGCTTCTGGATCCTACGATCACCAACTTCCTTTGTGTATTATTTGCAATCTTTCCTTGTCAAATGAGGCCCTCGTTCCTAGCAAACTAAGCAGACACTTAGAAACCAATCACGAATCTTTAAAAGATAAACCAAAAGCATACTTTGAGAATCTCTTGTTACAAAAAGATATAGAAGCCAAACGATTTAACAAGTACATGAAGTTGCCAGAAAAGGGGTTAGTTGCCAGCTACAAAGTGGCTCATTTGTTGGCTAAACGCAAAAAAGCTCACACTGACGCCGAATCTGTTATTGCACCATCAGTATCCATTATTGTAGAAACTATGCTTGGAAGTGATGCTGCAGATACGGTAAGCAAAGTTCCATTATCAAATGACACAATTTCGAGAAGAATTGAAGACCTATCTTCGGATATAAATGATCAAATTCGTGAGCATTTTGATGTGCAAGGACAAGATGACGAGTTATCTCAACTTTGGGCACTGCAAGTTGATGAATCTACTGATAGTACAGGAAAAGCGCACCTTTTAGCTTTTATTAGATTCGTAAAAAACGGGTCGTTTGTAAACCAATGCCTATTTTGCAAAGAGTTAAAAACCACTGCTAGAGGGGAAGATATATTTACACTGGTCGACGAAAACATTTTGTTGTTGAACTTACAGTGGAAAAACTGTGTTAGCATTTGCACTGATGGCTGCCCATCCATGCAAGGGAAAAACAGGGGATTTGTTGCTTATGTTCGCCACCAAAATCCAAACGTGTTTGTAGTGCATTGTATGATACATAGAGAAGCTCTCGTCTTTAAAACATTGCCAACAAATTTACATTCAGTAATGAAGCAAGTTATTGAAGTCGTAAATTTCATAAAAACTCGTCCCCTCCAAAGCCGACTTTTTACGCAACTTTGTCAAGAAATGGATTCAAAATTTAAATGCTTGCTGTTTCACACAGAGGTCCGATGGCTCTCGAGAGGAAAGGTACTGAAACGTGTATGCCAACTAAAGGCTGAAATTTGTTCTTTCCTGGACGCTCAGAAAAAAGACTTCGAGTTTTCTGTACATGACGAACTGTGGTGGTTACGAGTGCAATTTATAGCAGATTTATTTGAAAAAGTGAATGTTTTGAATTCAAGCTTACAAGGGCCATCCGAAAATACAATAACAGCTACATCAACATTGATTTCTTTTGACGAAAAACTGTCTTTATGGAAGAGAAAAGTATCTGAGGAAAATGTAGATGCTTTTCCTACAGTCAACAAGTCTTCTTTAAAAAAAAGAATAATTCCGGAAATTTTAAACACTTTGTCAGATCTCCAGTTTTCACTCCGAAACTACTTTCCAGAATTCAGTGTTAAAGATTACGGGTGGGTAATCAATCCATTTGGAAAAAATAACGACACAACGAATCTATCTACCGAAGAAGAGGAGCAGCTTATTGAGCTACAAAACAATTGTTTTTATCGGTCCAGTTTTTCCGAAGAAAACCTACATGACTTTTGGTTGTCCATCGTAAAAACATATCCTTTGCTAAGGATAAAAGCAATCAAAATTCTTCTTCCATTTGCATCATCTTGGCTTTGCGAATTTGGATTTTCCGCACTCATTGAAATCAAAAGTAAAAAAAGACAACGCCTTCTTGCTATTGACAATGAAATGAGAGTATGTCTTACGTCATTAGAGCCTCGATTCGAATTGATTTGCTCGAAAAAGCAAGCACAACCGTCCCATTAAACATGTATGTTTGGAGTATTTTCATTTCATTTATGTATTCATTTCAATTCAGTATTTCATTTCAATCTCATTTCATTTATGTTTGGAGTATGTTTGAGTTTTAAATTTTGTAATGTGAAAGTGTGCCGCTGATGAATTTTTGATTCTTTAGTGTGCCTCAAGCACAAAAAGGTTGAGAACCACTGTCTTAGCGTATTTCTATTTTAGAAGTAGGATTTTTGAAAACTTTAAACCTCATTTTCTCAAAATGACATTATGTGACTTAGATACATTTAGAACTAAGCTCTTCAATTTCAAAAGACAATTGTAGCTAAATTGCAACTCTTAAATAACAACTGAACTGGAATCCTACATAGAACATCAAAAATAACAATGATTATTATGAAATAATACAGCAAAACCAACTTCTCGTGGACAAAAAGTAACGTTAATTGTTATGTCACAACATTTTCAAACTGTGTGTCACGCCTCCTATAATACAGGGGGCAAACCGGTGTATTAATAGTGACGTGAACAAAAAGCAAATTGCCGATAAACTAACTAGCTTGTTTGATTCTGATAAATATACTGTCTAAAACTTGTGGAATCTAACATACTTAAATACGTACATTAATAAAGAAGAGACACGCCAAATTTGGTTTACGGTCTAACTAAAAAAAAAAAAACTTCTTTAAACAAAATAGAACTAGCCCTCAAAATAATTCTCCGAATTTATACGCAATCCTTAACAGCCAATAACAGACTTTAGCTCTCTACTAAAGTCAACTAGATTTTTAGGTAAGTAATTACAAATCAGTTGTGCGAAAGCACAATACACTTAATACAAAACTCGCCAACTAGACAACAGTAAACTCTCAATGACAGGCTACCCCAAAGTACTTTAAACACTATTTACGCTTTAATCAAAAAATTTACGACACTTAAGGCCCGTTTCCACTATGAGTGTGGAAAAGATTATTCTTTGTTTGTTTTATTAATTTTTTTGTTTTGCTTAGCGCTCGCTTTAATTTTGTGTGCGGAAAGATCAATAAAAGAAACAAAGAATGCTCTTTTCCACGTTCGTAGTAGAAACGGGCCTTTAAACTGTACTACACTATACGCGGTTTAACCAATAATCCTTCATAAACAAAAGTTGCTTGTATAGCCAGCGATAAACATTCTAGAAAAAGATAGATTTCCCAATAATTACAAGAAATTTCCAGAATAGAAGAGAAATAAAGAAATAACAAAGATAAAAATACAAAATTATTAACCCAAGTCATGCCCAAGTCTACGAAAAAATTCGAGAGAAAAATGTCTTGCTCCTAGGATAAAAAAGAAACAAGATTATAGTTATTCAAACAAAAATTACATAGTAAGCATTTTGACACAGCATTTTCTAGAAATTATGATGCAAATAGTGAACTAGCAATAATAATAATAATAATAATAATAATAATAATAATAATAATAATAATAATAATAATAATAGTATCAATAAAAATTTTAAACAGTCGCGTGGCACTGTGACATAAACCAAAAACAGTCTTTAATTTAACACCCTATCTCGTACCCCCTGGTTTGGTGCTTCGTACCCCAGGTTAAAAATCCCTGGGTTAGTGGGTTAAGGTTAGGGTTGTCTAAGTACATACATGTATAAGGCGTACCATAGTTTTGAAGTGGTAAATTGGGACGTTCGTTAAAAGAAAAACAATTCGTCCCTAATAAGTAGTGATCCGTAAAAAAATATCTTCACTTCAAATCTGTCTCGGATTTCTTGATTTTCGTCCCTAAAAAATAGTGATCCCTAACAAAAAGGGGTTCTTCACTTAAACTGTAAATTCTAAGATATAATGATTAACCGGGCAGAACACCGGGACAAGGCCTAAAAATCGGGACTGTACGGGCTAAAACGGGATTTATGGTCAGCTTACTGAGTATGCGATTGACAGCAAGCAATATTTAACCAATGAGTCGCATCGCAATTAAATACGAGAGAAAATTAAAAAGGAGAAAAACGAGAGTGTGCTGATAAAGATAAAAGTGCCAAAAATAGTGCAACCATCCGTACCTCTCAAAAACCTTTTTTGTATCAATTGATCGCATATTGCAACATTGTCGCTTTTTTTATTTCTTCATCTTTCTGTTCTGCTTTTTATTATTTAAACACTGCGAGATTATTCATCATTTAACATATATTTGAAAAGAAGAATGAATGAGGTGGGGGCCCTAAAAGTTTTCAGGAGACGCTTAAAGTTGGTAGAATATTATAAAACATCAAAGGATTGAAAGGAATAAAACTTGGGAAAGCCATGTCAACTATTGAAATCATTCAGAAAAGAACCAAAAATGTGTACTAAAGTTGAATGAGTTATTTATTATTATTAATCGCATAAGCTTTCGTGAACTACTGCTCACTTCGTCAGGTGCAATGGAGACAATCGTGTTTAAATAGTTTGTAATAAAAATTAAAATTGAAAAACATATCCAGGCATAATAATTTTATTGCACCTGACAAAGTGAACAGTAGTTTTTCGAAAGCTTGTGCGATTAATAATAATAATAAAACTCAATCAATTTTAGTGCACATTTTTAGTTCTATTATAAAACATGTAAAACTTAGATTGCTGATTCAAAATTATAAAAAGGAAGGAAAAAAGCTCTAAGTGTAACGCCAAGGAGTTACAGCCCCAAAAGTTCTAGAATACTTGGTTATGGTGAGTATAAGGCGCGACGTCACTGCACTCCTCAAGCTCTGATTCTAGTTCAATAATCTTTACCGGGGCTCGTACTGTAAATTATTTCCCTGCTCGTTGGTTCCAACTTTGTTCTTTGTCCGATATCAATTTTGAATCAAAAGCAAGTATTTCTACACGAAGTCTGCACCCAAGATCATATCAATGTGTCTAGGAAGAGCACTATTCTTTCGGACATGTAGCAAAAATGGATAAACTTAATCTACGAAGATACAATTTTCCAAAACAAGAACATCTTTGTTTGCCCTTATAAGGTCTAAGTCACCTTGAATAAAATCACATAACATAATTTCATCATTAAATAGCTTGTATTCACGTCAACTGTCAGGATCCCACAGCTCAATCTTGGAGTTTTCAGTCTTCAAGGTTCCCCCGTGCTATTTATTTTGCTTTAGTCGAAAGTTGATTGACATGCGTTGAATACATTATTTAATTCTTCTTCATCAGTAAAACTGTCCAAATCTTCGGTTATACGTATGTTGTAAGTTCATCAACTGCAGCTCCAGTTTGTGTCTTTCTAGATACAGTTTTTTTAACTTGAAATGCTTTACTCGCTTCCTTTTCTTCGATTTCAATTTGATTTTCTATTAGATCTAAATCTTTTAAAGCATTTAATGGATGAAGTCGATTTATTTATTTATTTCAATGACTCTCAATGATTTTTGGGAAATACTTGATTGCATGCTGTAAGTTGAAACAAAGCTAAAGTAGTGGACCTCAAGTCTGGCTCTTTTAAAGCTCGCCTATAATATCGGCGCAACATAAATATATAATATATAATAAATATATAATATAATACGGCGAATATAATATAATAAAAGTCGCTCAACCTTGACTTTCAAGCAGCTGCCGCATGAATTTGTTTAATACAGCGGTTCTCAACCAGTGGGCCACAGACCTATCTAAAAAGTTACTAGATTTATTGAAAAATTTAGTTTCATTTGTGTCACTATAGTTAATTTTACACTTGTTTGTTTGTTTAATTGTCTTGATCGTAGTAACAGTGAATTATGCTGTTGTTTTTTGCTACAGAGTGGTAATTTTCATTCTAAATATTAAAATAATAGTGTTTAGTTTTGCAGAAAAAGCATTTTTTTGTGAAACTAATTTAGGCAACCGTCATGTGGTTGTCGTAATAGAATTTATTTCTCTTTGTTTTGGCAGCGTGATGCAATCAATGCTTTCTATTGTAATGGTTCTCAACCGCCGGTCCGCAACAATTTATTCCCATTTTATACTTTATGGAGCCCCGACGAGTTCAGAAGTAGAACAGTTTCAGAAGAATATTAACAGTAATTATTGATTTTTCTTAATAACTAAATGCTGGATCAAGGCTTAGATTGGCGAAAATGTGTATGGTTGTGTATTGACCGAGCCTGGTTGTCATTCAGATGCAACCTCAAAAATAAAAAAAGTTGTAAACAAAAATCTGCTGTCTAAACATTGCATAATTCACTGTAAACATTTAGCTGCCCAGAAACTGTCACCTGAATTAAATGACATTATGATCCGACCAGTTAAGATTATCAATTACTCGTAACCGAGTATTCCATTTAAGGCTTTTTGAGGCACTGTGTGTGAGTATGGCTGTGCAAAAGCGCCATCTCATTTTTCATGCAGAAGTGATATGACTTTTGAAAGTACAGGTATTGCCATAAAAGAAACAATTAGAAATTAATACTAATCAAGAAAGAAAATTTCGAAAGCTTGGTTTTGAAGAAATTATATCGAAAAGTACGTTGTACCTTCTTGTAAATTTTCTGCTCCACTGTGTCCCCCCGCTTCTGGCGCCTCTGACTTTGCCATTTAAAAACTTTAATCAAGCCACGTTTACTACGTATTACATCAAGAAGATAACAGCAAATTTCACATTAAATAGAGTTCTTCTGATGCTAAACGCTTACTTTTGCTTTAATAAAAAATTTTTTTATCGATTTATTGCGTTTATTACAATTTTTTCAGACATTAAAAAGATTACCGGGCCGCCAAATTTTTTTTGAAATGTTACCGGTCCGCAGGCTTGAGCCACTGTTCTATGTCCGTTGATTTTAAGCTACTACAACAGTGTGGTTCTCAAAGTGAGCCACTTGGCTCTCGAAAGAGGAACTTTTAACTTGAAGGGAGAATAATCGCTTAGGAAGGAATCAGGGAGGAATGTTAATGAAATGTAAATTTATTTCAATTAATCTATTGGCTCCCTAAGGAGGACGTTGAAATTACAATCAAGCCAGATAATATCCATTGTTCAAGCGGTATTTGGCCATAACTGAAAGAGCTTGATTAGAAGAAGGAAAAGTACTGTTTTACAAATTTTTTTCGCATTGAATTATTAATATCTTGAGCTTCTACAGATGTGTTTTTTAGTATTCTTTAAGATTTAGTTAAAATGGCAGAACGAAAGTTTAAAGAAAATTACATTCAATATTGATTTACATCAATTTTTGATAACAGAGAAGAAAAAGGACAATATGTTTTATGTTATAAAGTCCTTGGTCATCATTTATTGAGGCCATCAAAATTGAAACTTCACCTGGAAAAAGTTCATTCAAATTACAAGGATAAAGATGTGGACTTTTTTAAACGAAAGAAAGACACTGTGAAGCGTCAGCGCTTGGATTCAAGAAGAGAATTCCAACAACATTTTAGAGGCATCCTTAAACCGTCTTATGTAGTCAGTTTTATGATCGCAAAACAATGTAAACCGTACACAATTGGCGAGACTCTCATTAAACCATGTGCTTCAAAAATGGCTAGAATTGTACTTGGTGAAGTAAGTAAAATAAAATTGCAGCAAATTCCTCCTTCAAACGATACTGTACAGCAGAGAATTGTTGAATTGTCTGACAAAATAAAAGAGCAGGTAATTGCAGAAACAAAAAATTCACAATTTGGACTATTCTCAATTCAACCCGATGAAACTACCGACGTGCTCTCTTACTCCCAACTCTGGTATTTTGCAGATACATGTCAGAAAAAGACATAGAAGATAATATCCTGTTTTGTTCTGCATTAGAGACCAATACAAGAACTGTTGATGTGATGGAAAAGTTGGCAGCGTTTTTTTGACCAAGAAGGACTCGACTGGGAAAACGATTGTGGTATATGCACTGAAGCTGCTCCTGCCGTGTTGGGAGCTAGAAGTGGCTTACAAACATTAGTTCTAGTCGTTCACCTGATGCGGTCTCAATGCATTGCATGATACAGAGACAAGTCCTTGCATCGAAAACTCTTTCAGAATCTCTTTAAGATGTTCTGAATACAGCTATCAAGATGGTAAATGACAAGACGGCAAACTTTGTAAAGTATGAAGCATTAAACACACGCTTATTTAGAAAATTATGCTCTGAGATTAATGTGAACACTTGAATTTACTTTACTATACTCGGGTCCGTTGGCTGTCCAAGGGCAATGTTTTAGCAAGAGTTTTTGAACAACGGGAAAAATTGAAAGAATTTCTGAATAGGCGGAGAAAGTACAAATTAGAATCTTGCTTTAGGGATAGTAGCTTCATACCAAAACTTGCTTATCTAGTTGATATTTTTGACCAATTGAACCGCTTGAATCTCAAGCTACAAAAAAGAGGTATAACTGTACTTGGCTTCATTGACGCCCTAAATGCGTTTGTGCAAAAGCTTGGAAACTGGAAACGAAAAGCTGAGAAAGGAAATTTTGCAATGTTTGAGACCCTTTCATCTGTGATTAAAGGTGACTTGGACATAAATCTATTGTCTTAAATATATTGAAACATCTTGTCAAACTCTGGAAAAAATTTTTGATCTACTTTCCTAAAATATCTGATGTTGATTTGGAGCTGGTGAGAAAGCCTTTTGCAATACCAATAGAAAAAGTTACTGATGACTTACAGGATGAGCTCATTGACTTCAGAAACGACTGTGCTTGCAAAGACATGTTTGAGACTTTATCGATCTGCAAGTTTTGGTCAAGGGTGTGTGTTTCTTACCCGCGTATCGGTAAAGAATGCATCAAAGTGCTGTTGCCTTTCAGCAGTACGTATTTATGTGAAGCAGGGTTTTCCACTTTGGTGCAGATAAAAACAAAGGCTCGAAACCGACTTATTGTGCAAGATGATATGCGTTGTGCGCTCTCTTCAACCCCTCTAAAAACTGATGTATTGGTCAATAATATTCAGCAGCAAGTATCTCACCAATGCTCGGTTGAATAAATAATCTGTTTTGAAATATGTTCTGCTCCTTTGTTTTTTGTTTTGTTTTTAAACCTATTTTGTAGTTTTTTGCTTGCATAAAAAGTTAATGGGTCACAGAATTTTTGTGCAACGAAAATGGGCCACGAAAGAAAAAAGGTTGAGAAACACTGGTGTAATACTATACCATTTACAAGTCTATTTGGCAAAAATAAAAATCAATTTGGCACAAATGAAAATCAATGTGGCACAAATGAAATTCAATGTGGCACAAATGAAAATCAATTTGGCAGAAATGAAATTCAAATTGACATTAATGAAACTATATCCTGTTTCTTACTTGCTATTTTCATATTTTGGCATAATTTTAAAAAATTTTCTTTTTTAAATTCTTATAATATGCATGTATATAGTTTCATTATATATTAGTAACAAATAATATAAATATGTACATATATAGCGACCCCATCGGAGACCCTATATTTAAACCCAATATTATGGAGATTTAATATATATTATGGAGACCTAATTATGGAGACCTAATTATGAAGACCTAATATCTATATATAGATTATTGCGACTATATATATTATATTATGTAGACCTAATTATGGAGACCTAAAATTATGGAGATTATATACATATATTATAGAAACTTAATTATGGAGACTAAAGATGCATTATGGAGACCTAATTTGGAGACCTAATATTATGGAGACCTAACATATATAGAGATCCTATATTATTTCTATATGAATATATATATATATATATATATATATACTGTAATATTGTTATAAATATGACTTTTTGCATAAAAGCATATAAATATATACAAATCAATAATATTAGGTCTCCAAATTAGGTCTCCGAAATATATATACATAGTCTCCAAAATTAAGTTTCTATAACATATGTATATATTCTCCATAATATATATTAGGTCTCCATAATATATATTAAGTCCCCATAATATTGGGTCTAAATATAGGGTCTCCGATGGGATCGCTATATATGTACATATTTATATTATTTGTTACTATATAATGAAACTATATACATGTATATTATAAGAATTTAAAAAAAAAAATTTTTTTAAATTATGCCAAAATATGAAAATAGCAAGTAAGAAACAGGATATAGTTTCATTAATGCCAATTTGAATTTCATTTCTGCCAAATTGATTTTCATTTGTGCCAAACTGAATTTCATTTGTGCCAAATTGATTTTCATTTGTGCCAAATTGAATTTCATTTGTGCCGAATTGAATTTCATTTGTGCCAAATTGATTTTCACTTGTGCTAAATTGAATTTCATTTGCGCCGAATTGAATTTCATTTGTGCCAAATTGATTTTCATTTTTGTCAAATAGACTTGTAAATGGTATAGTTACGGAATAATTTTTATTGTTTCACATTCCAATTAAATTCTCAATTACGTAGCAAATCAATTTTAAATTTATATTTTAATACTCATCATTTGATCATGGCATCTAATACTAAAAAGAAAAAATTTATATACATGTACTTTTGTGGCCCGCAAATATACTTAAATTTATAATTTGGTCCATTATGAAAAAAGGTGAGACATCCCCTGGTCTGCCCAATTTAATATGACATTTACAAGCACGTCGTCTTCCATCGTGCTATCACATAAACCAGTTGTATTTAAAGGTGTTAATTCACATTGCACATTCTTTTGTTCTGACACCACAACTTCTATTAGTTTGTCCTGGACCTCAGGATTTTTTAATTTCTTCTCACTCATAGTCTACAATCAATAGACTGCTCCCATACACAGAGAAACGTCTAGAAGCTTTTGATCAAGACCAACACTCAATGAAAGTTGAAAATTGATAACTTGTAATACCGATAATGTAATAAAAACTACTTTCACAGTCAAAGAAACGTCTAAAAGCTTTTTATCAATTCTTCAAACTACTAACACTAACACCCAGTAAAAGTCGAAGATTGATAGGTTGGAATGTAGCGAGTATAAGGCGCGACGTCACTGCACTATTCAGGCTCTGATTCTTGTTCAATAATCTTCACCGGGGCTTGTAAACTATTTCCCTTGCTCGTTGGTTTTACCTAAACTTTAACAACGCAAAACAAGTAGAAATATAGCCAGTAATTGTTAATATATTTAGCACAATATAAAAACGACCGTACTCAGTCACTGAAGCACTGGCACTGGCGTTGCGAGCTAACAAGTTACGCTCTAAATAAGAAAAAAAAACACAGATTGTAATAAATTTGACGACATAAGAAAATCATAAATCTGGCAAGCCAATACTCGAATATTAAGATTTACCAACTTGATGAAAATTAACGCTTTCGCTTTAAAAGTGTTTAACCGGGCTAGTTTCTTGCTCTATCATGTGCTTGATACGTAGATTCTACGCTTTATGAAGTAAGCGAATCTAATTTAAGCGATTATTAGATTAACCTGAATTTGCCCAAGAGATAGAGAAACACAATTATGGATAGTACCGCGAAAAAAAGACAAATTTCGGCTACCTTTACGCTGGTATTGCCCAAACAAAAGGAAAAAATACATGTGTTTATAGCTGCTTAAAAAATGGCAAAAACATGCATGAAAGAAGTTTTTGCAAATAAAGTTTAACTGGTAAACTTTTGAAAAATTTTTTGTTATGAAACTTAATAAAATATTCCTGAGCAATCGAAATTAACAATATGTAAATTTCATGATGTAAAAAAGTTCTGAAAAAATTTAGATCATGTCGACTTTAGCGGGCATTACTTACTAGATATAAACTATTTTGAACTTACCATCACGAGATGATCGATTACGTCACTTTCGTCATAAATAAGATCCAACTCGTTTTCGTTGACAGTAAACGCTTGAAGAATAAGGCAGAGTGTTTCGATATCTTTTGATTTTGGAATCTAATAGAAAATTTACTCCTTCAATACTGCAAAATTGGTGCGAACTTTTTTTACAACTTGTATCTCGCGAGGATGGTAAAATTTAAATATAAATGTGAAAAAATCTGTTTTTTTTCTCATGTTTAAAAATGTCGAATTTTCGAAAAAGAACACAATTAAGAAACACAAATTTTCTACCAAGAAAAAATCCAAAAAATATAATAAACTATTCGCAAATTACTTCTTTTATCTTTAACATTACTCAGCTCTGCTGCTTTTTTATTTATTTAACATTCAAGATCTATTTTGTCTCTTTTGTTAGAAGCATGTGCTTCAAAAGCCGCTGTGTAAAATAATTAATCGGGCAGTAAAAACTTGGAAAACATGTCTGAGCGACTGCGCATAATTTCAACTTTGCAAAATCCAGACGCGGCACTCTCATTTAAAGTTAGATTTTTTTAAAGTAAATTTCGCTTTTCCTGGCCCAACCTTAAGATATCACTGAGAACTTGTCAGTATGAAATAAAATCAAAATCCAATACTTGATGCAATTTAACAAAAGTATTTTAAATCGACCACTTTGCTCAGTTTCAAAAACATTTCAATTGTTCTGTATTAAAATATAAGAAGCATTGGAAAATAGAATTTCACAATTACCTTACATTGCTTAATCATATCTCTGTATTGGGATGCAAGCTTAACGACTTTTAAGTTTTGCAGTTGTTCAATGTTGCTGATGGATTTCGAGCAATTCATAAGTATAGTGAATCCCTCTTCAATGACGTCTCGAAAATCTTCAAACTATAATAATTAATTTAGCCTAAATTTAGCCCAAACAAAACAGCAATTAAGAAAAAGTAAAATTGAAGTCGATTGTTTCTGCTTTTTAATTGCTTTGTTTCTGTAATTTTTCTGCAAAAACGACCAGAGAAGAAATTTTATGACTTCACCAGAAAATCAAACAATTTTTGCATTGAGCTAAAGGCTGAAAATTGATATTTTAAATTCTCAAGCTTTTTTATATATATTTTTTGCGTTACATCGCGAGGAATAGAAAATTTTAAAAACGGCAAAGGAGGAATGTTGTACAAAAAGTTGGAAAACACTGCCTCGTGCAACAAAAATTATTTACACGCTTCGAATTTACTCACAATGTTTAGTAAAAAGAATAAAAACTTTTCTAAGACTGAAATTAACAAAAAGGATAAAAATTTCCGAAAGACATTATTATTTAACAAAAAAAAAAAAAACAAAAAAAAAAAACAGAGAATTAATATAAAAACTTTACCAAAATGTTTTCTTTATAAACTCTTTTTAGGTATTCCAATTCTTTAATTAGAAAATCCAACATTCCACATTTTCTACATTCGTCGCAAAAATCAAGGCTTTTATCAGATGCATTCAAGCATACATGTTTCATCGCTTGGTAACACTCACCTGCTTGTCTAACAAGAAACATTAATTAAGGAGCAATTAGATTTTTCATATAAATCATAGGCTAATTTTTTTAATATTCAAGTGATTTTTATTTGTTATTTCAATAGTTGCTCTATAGCTGTCGGCAAAATAGCTATAAGATAATAACACTCTAAATTGTTAGCAGAGGGGCACTTATTCGAAGCTCAATCGACCAGAGTAATTTTGGTTGTCTTTTTAGGAAAGGCAATTTCCTGCAAATTCCCTAATGGTGTCATGCTGCTTACTTACAATGGTAACTTGCTTAAAACAGAGAGCTGCAACCAGGTCAATATACAGTATTGTAAACATAAGTTACTCTGGATCGTACGAACAAACAGCTCGAAATTTACTAAGAATATTTGCCGAATCTTTTAAACAGAAAACAGCCCATAAAAAAACTCTCCAATAATGTATTCGCAAAAACGAAAAAGAGTTTGCTTAGCAATGTACCGTAATTCGTTCGTTTTTTGCTCGAAAAGTGACGATATTGATGTCATTACTAAAGCTTAATAATGACATCAATATCATTAAATTAACCGCGTTTAGTAAAGTTGCAAATGTTACTACTCAAATGATTCTGTACACACTTATACTCATCCGAAAAATTATGAGCAGTTCCGTTTCTTGACAAAGCCTTCATACATTTGACCAAGACTTTTGCTCCTTCAAGTTTTCCAAATTTAGTTGCAGGATTGCTTTGAGATTGCTGAAGTTAAAAAAAGTAATTTTTTATCCATAATTAAAAATCTGAAACTTTTGACATCTTTTTTTAACGTAAATAAAAGGAAACCAGCGGTTAGGGCAAGTAGCAAATCCGCGTCCTTCTTTATCAAAAATACATAAGAAAACTGATCTCTTGTTTATTTTTTAATTAATACAAAACTCATCCTTTTAAATTCAATTTTCATGCCGATTTCACTTTTAAAAAATGTTTAAACCAATTTGAACCGATTTGTAAAAATAGGTATTTTTTGCTTTATCCTAAAAATTTTTTGTCAAGTAATTGTAATCTTAATTGTAATTATGAAATTTTCTAAGTGATTGGTCGAATAAAAGTTGATCAAATTAGATACGGGGCTTAAATATAACTATTTACCAATAAACTTAATTGCTCAGAACAAAGTAAATTTACTTCCTAAAAATTGATAATTGCTATGATTCGGGTTTGAAAACCTTTTGTTTATACTTGAAAGTTTTAAACATAATACAATGAACTTAACATCACTGAATGCGTGAGTGATTGGCTTTGCATATTCTAAACGATTTTTAAATTTGTATTTAATACTTTTCACCACACTTTTACGAGCAAAGCAATAGGCTTTACTACAATCTCGCCATGGGAGTAGTGAAACGTAAGCCTATTTTTTTTTCTAACTATGTTGGATGATCATCAAATTTTTCGTTTCTTTTGACTTTGCCATAGTATTGGCTTATTTTTGATTGTGTAGTGAAGCCTTAACTTTTGCACTACATTTTTTATGGTAGAAAAAGCTCTAAATTTTTATTTAGAAACTTTGGATGCCATAAAGATGTTTTTTAAGCTATTTTTTTGTTGATTTGTTTAGTAAAACTTTAAAGCTCACAAAAATAGATGTTAAGAGTTGCTGCTACGACTAACAGTTTGTTACTGGCCACGAAGTATTCTTACAAGTAAGTTTGTGTCCGTATTCCTTATTCATAAAAGACTTACGTCATTGTGCTTGCGTTCAAGAAGTTCTTTATTCAATGATATCAAGAACGACAAAACTGTTTCTGACACTTTTTGAGGCTTTTGAATATCATCAAAATTACTTCGAATATTTTGGAATCTATTTTCCAAATTCATTTTGTAGATTTATTGAAACTCACTGCAGGTCTAAAGTTTTTTTAAAATATTTTGCATAACCATATAGCCTAAGTTACAAAAAAAATCATTGACGATTTTTGTTAAAAATGTCAATTTTGTTAAAAAATTTAAAGACTTAACTTAAAAAGTCTTTTTGTACTTATTTACAATATAGGCTAGGTTACAACGCCAAAAAATAAACTAATCGATATAACTGATATGCAAATTTTAAATCACATACTCTCATGATATTTTTAGTTATAACTTCTTAATATTTGTCCAATACAAGTCTAATTGTAAAAACATAAATACTAGATTATTTTGCCGTAATTTTAAGTTATTTCTTAGATCGAGATAAAAAAAGAAAAGTCAATAAAATAATTTAATCTTTTTCTTTTTTTTTAACGAAGGAAAATTATTTGTTTAGTAATTCTATCCTGCAATCGGTTAATTTTCAAAAAATTAGAAGTTTATTAAAATGGATAAAAAGATGGTTCACCAGTGATAAGTTCAAATAAATTTTAGATAAACCTTAAAGATACACAGCTAGGACATTCCGGTAGGAGTTGGAATGGCTGAAAGTACGTTCGACTAGATAGGAACAACCAGTCACGTACGCAGAAATTTGTCAAAAGGGGGGGTTTGCAAGTCGAAAACACGATTACTAAAAGTGGTCCTGGTCATGGGACGAAAACTTTTTCAAACTTACATTCCAAATTAGAGTAAGCTTATTTTTCCTTTTAGAGCGCTTGGCTGTCGCATATGTTTTGTTATTTTGCCTAACCGTAAACAAAACTACTAAATATCAATAAAATTTTTTACAAGTTTAGCTCACTGATATAATTAAATTAATTCAGTTCAAATCGAACTCAGTTTTAATAATGGCTACGCTCACAAACCATTGCTACAAAAGTATGAAGACAATTTATCTTGTATTGCAACATATTGAATTCTATTTGAATAAAATGGTGATCGCACTTGGGTGAAAAAGAGTATTGGAATTTTTAATAAATTATATTTTAATTGCATTATAGTTAGACTCAGAAATATTCAGCTCTAACTTCCTCATCAGGCACTCTGCATTGCAACTAAAATCAACTATAGCTTGCTCAACATTTTTCAAAGTAAATCATTTGGCTCTCGAGGAAGAAATTCGTAATCTGTTGAAAGAAATAATCTTTCAGGAAAGAATTTGAATAAATCTAAGTTGATTCAAAATTATTAACTGATTACATAAACTGACACGTCCTTTATTGTTGCATCTTGACAGTTTATAAAAATTGTTTTGCTAAAGTGAAGACTGCAAAAATAATGTTGTTGTTGTATTATGGAAGGCCATCAATTCTGGGTCAAACGCAAACAGGGCTTGGGTAAAGGTTTATCCTTGTACTGCTCCAGGCTGCTGCACTGCCTGGACAGATGCTGGCAGCAATGGTGTTGAGCCAGCATCGGGTTTTGTCACCAAGAACAATCAAATCACGTACAACATGTCATGCCCAATGCAGGCTGTGGGGCACGCTGTTAACCCTATTATGACTGGGGGGAGCGGAAAGTGCCCGCGCTGTTAAAATGCTGTATGCTGCTCAAAAACTACTTGCACGAATTTCTTCAAATTTTATGATTTTTCTTGATTTTTATTCATCTAAAAGTTGGTGCATTTTTGAAAAAATTGCTTAAGTAATTTTGGAGTTATTAATAGTTTTTTAACACCAAGTCACTATTTTTTTGACTACTTCATAAAACGCTAGAAAAAAGCAGCCAAAAGCGAGTGTAAACTGTTTATCGAAACAATTGAGACTGAACGGTACATTAACTATGTTTACTCAAACACTTACGAGGCAATAAAACGCTTTTAATCTTATTTTCCAAGGAAAGTTGTTCATGTTGAAAAAACCTTAGCTGTAGATTTAGATTTCTTTTTGTCTGAAATTTTCTCACAAATTCGTAAAAAATCCCGAGCTCTTGATTTGGCTATATTATAAAAGTTTATCTTACGATCGATTATACACTTCAATACCTTTGGTATAATGGCTATTGGACAGGAAAACTACTACCATTGGAATTATTTAAGTTAAGCGCAAAGAAATATCAAATGAAATAAAGCAAGTGTGTAATAGAGATATTGGTTTCTGTAAAGTTTTTTAAAACGAACCTGAAAAAATATCAGCTTCAATTGTTTTATTGTAAACTCTAAAACCACAGGAAAGCGAAATATTTCAACCTTATCAACAATGCATACACTTTTCTAAATTTCAAAAAATAAAAAAAGAAACCGGCTTTATACAAGTTATGTGATTATACGAAAGGAGGTACAGACATTGTAGACCAAAAAATTATTTTCTATTCGTGTAAAACCAAGTCTCGAAAATGGAGCACAATTGCATTTTCGTATTTGCTTCACACTTGTTGCATAATGCAGCAAGTGTATTAGCATAGCCGTACTTGGCGGGCGGCATGGAGGGCAATTGCCCCCCGAAGTTTCCAAAATTTTGAAAAAATTCAAAATTAATTTGGATTTAACAATTGTTTGAAAAAATTCAAAATTTTTGGGCAGTTACAAGAAAATATTTGGATAAAACCAGAACTTTTTGGATAGTGATATAAAAAATTTTTTGGGACAAAAATTGAGAAATATAAGACTGATTCCAAATGAACGCCTTTTTTTTGACTTGAGTGTGGATTAGAAACTGAAAAGTCGGATAACAGACAATGAGAGGCTTGAAAGCTTGGGAAGATTCCAGATAATAAAGTGGGAAAATTAGATGTCGAACGTAAAAGTACCTATTTCATATCCAGAAAAAAAACAAAATTTAATTCCAGATAAAAAGAAGAAAAAGATGTTTCCGGCATAATCTTAGGCGCCTGTAACTTTTCAGGCACTTTGACTTTTTATCATCAAATGTATGACTCATTGCTAGACATAAGCACGTAGACTCATGTGATTTTGACCAATATTGCACTGCTAGTTCGCTGTTTACTATCTAGTCGCACTTTTTTATCAAAAACCTTAGGACAACGCAGACAACAGACGAAAATTAATTTGGTAAAATACAAACGATAATTAGTGCGATTTAAAGAAAATAAGATAAAAACTATTTCTCTATTGTTGAAAAACATATATTATTAGAATAATAAGCTTAAAATTTAATGTCGACAAAAATAGCTTCCTGGGGAGGAACATCCAGTTGTTCTACTATTGAACAATTATCGGTTGTTGTTTTGCTTTAATTGACAGTTGTTTTGCTTTAAATTTATCGAGAAATCAAAATGATGAAGAAATAAGGGCGCTCAGTCAATTCCCGCTTAAATTTTTTATTAAAAATTATAAATTTCAATTGTTAAATCCAAATTAATTATCAACATTGATGACAGCAAAATTAAACATTACTATTTTTAAAGGTATATTAAGCACTCAAGACATTAGGCCTAAATTTGATGAAAATCCATCAAGGTGTAACAAAGTGAAAACTGATTCACTGCTCACCTTTATTAGTGATTGTTTGCTTGCTGTAAGAAAAACTGAAGATTATATAAATAAATAGTTATAAAAATATTTTATGATTTTTTAAAAAATATCTTTAAAATAGTGTACAATCACGCTTTTTTAGTGTTTTTAAAAAAACTTCACCCAACTTGACAAAACTTTTGTAATCAAAAAAATCTGTTTAGCTTTAAATATTAATATTTACAATATAATATTTACAATAATAAGAAAGAATTTAGCAATCAAAATTCGTTTTATCTTTAAAGAAATACGAAAACCTAAATTTTATTTTAACAGCTTGTTAGTCATCATTACAAAGTGGAAGAAGACAAATGCGTTGCATAAAGTTCCAAATCTCTGGCTATTGATGACTATTTTCGATCCTCGCCATTAAAATAGGAAAAATGCAGTTATTTGAAAAAAAAGACAGAAAAGTGTCACTCAATTGTTTTGCAGAAAAACAGTTTTTTTCTCACCTAGATTCTAACGCAAAAAATTTCTCGAAACGCAAAAAATAGCTGTGATTGCCTTAGCAGCTGCTCAACAATTAATTTTAAGGAAACACGTACAAGTCTCAAATTCTCGACGTTTTTCGTGAAATATTGCACAACTATGATAGGAACACTGATTTTGTTTTGTAGTGTTATGTTTCTATTATAAGGAAACACGTACAAGTCTCAAATTCTCGACGTTTTTTGTAAAATATTGCACAATTATGATAGGAACACTGATTTTGTTTTGTAGTATTATGTTTCTATTATAAGGAAAGGCGTACAAGTCTCAAATTCTCAATATTTCTCGTGAATAATTATCGGATAGAAACAATAATTTTGTTTTATAAATATTAGTATGTTTTGGTCACTTGTGAATTTGCGCTGTATAAATATCTTTGTTTTTTACAATTAGATTGACTTTCAGTTTTAAAGATGAAAGGTGAAAAGATGAAGGTGAAAAAATCAAAGTAGGCTATCGTTTGCCTGAAGCCCGTTTCTAATACGAGCGTGCAATGTAATATAGTTTGTTTGTTTTATTGATTTTTTTTACTTCTTTTCGCGCTTAAGCGCTAAGCGAAGTGCAATATCAGTAAAAAAATTAAAAAATAGTCTATTCCACGTTCGTAGTGGAAACGAGCCTTTACGATTACACGTAACGCCGTCAAAATTTTCCGAAAGCTGTGGAAGAGGAGCAAACAATAAACGATATTTGCAAGGAGACGCACATCGGGTCATATACAAACTTCTGAATTTCCACCAAGAAGAATAATTTTTTCAAATTGGGGTTTGCATCGCAACCAAAATGACTGATTACTGATTACCCCTCTGCTATAATTAATCGGCCGTGCTACATTTGCTGATACCGATTAATCGATAGCAGTCACGTACGCAGAAATTTGTCAAAAGGGGGTTTGCAAGTTGAAAACACGATTACTAAAAGTGGTCCTGGTCATGGGACGAAAACGTTTCCAAACTTACATTCCAAATTAGAGTAAGCTTATTTTGCTTTTTAGTTTAGAGCACTTTGCATTTGCATGAGTTTTGTTAAAATTTATTTTGCAGTAACTTAACAGCGGAAAGAAAAATTAAGAAATATGAAACTGTTTCCAAGCGAAAACCTTTTTTTTAGAGTACACCATGATTTTAGGACGAAATTTGGTCTTCGTCCGAAAATCTCAGACAATTTTTGTCATATCCGTAAAGTACTAGAAAATCATGATTTGGGCAAAAATTCATTGCCCTCCGAAATTTTTTTGGCGCTACGCCTATGTGTATTAGCAAAGAATAAACAAACGGAGCCGCGCAAACAGAATTTGTTTGAAGTTGGCTTTAGTCTTGTTATGAAATTAAAAAAAACTTCAATCCAAGGCATGGTCTAACCAATTAAATTGTACAAAAAATAAAGTTGATACTTGGCGAAAATTTCGTGGAACCAAGTATTTATACCGCTTTGTTATCAATATTTCCTCCTCAATCAGAAAAAATGTCGATGTGAAATATGTATATCAGAAATATCAGGTCCCAGACTGAAAAAAAAGAAATGGCATTGAAATGGCGCTTCCGATCTTTCGTTCAGCCAGGTAATAGTTTTCAAAAATTCACATAAGCAAACTCAAAAAGTATTTAAACAAAATACATTGAGCTGTGCTTGAGTGCAATATCATTTTGTGTTTGTATTGGTGTATTTGTTTTTCAAACTATAATGGTGAAGTTCGGACTGTCCATTGAATAATTTCTATCGCAAAAAAAAAAGGAATTTCGGTCTCATAAGTTTTGAACAAAGTTACATTACTTGTCACAGCTGAAATTTAAGTTGATGGTAATTAAATTACTTTTTTGGAAAATTTTAACTTTTTGTAATTCTTACGAAAACTAGACCTAACTAATTCAACAAACTGTACAACAACTCAAAGTTAAACAATTACGTCAGAAAACGTTAGCAAAATCTTAATAAAAAAATAGTTTATTAATGAATTAGCGTACTTAACCAAAAGAAAAAATAGTCGGTACGTGGGTCGAAGGTCTCAACGTTTGCAGGACAGAGTCCGCCAGCATGTGCCGAAGTCTATTCGGAACAGAACCAGTAAAGAACGTAAACAACCAGAACGTCCAGAAAAACTAGCTAATTCAATACCGCACTGTGACTCAGCGATTGGAAACCATTTGTTACATAACCAAAAATGTGCATCTCACTATAAGGACGATCAATTTTTTATTCTTTCCAAAGCACAATCCGATTTCCATTTATCAGTCTTAGAATCAATTTTCATCACTCTTCGAAAACCTAATTTGTGTAGACAGAAAGAGTTTGTTTACAAACATAAATTGTTAGCATAATTGTAAAAATTTTCTTTTTAGTTCCAAATTTTAACACAAAGCTTGCATAATTTTGTTTCGTTGTGTTTTGCTTTTACCTGAAGAAGTCCGCCCGATGCAACGGACGAAACGTCGTTGAGTTCTGCTTTAATAAATAATAAATATTATTACAAGCCTTTTGTATTTGTTGAAGTTTTACTTGCCTGATTTTACCAGAAGAACAATGAATTTTAAAATAATTTTGTTTCTTTTATTACCAAAAAAATTTTTTACGCTGACGAAACGTGATTTTATTTATTAATACTTTTCAATTATTATGATAACTATTATTAACCTTAATTTTTAGCCAATCAGAATCAGTCTTAAAACTTTTGAAATACTACATTCAGTTCTGCAATTCATTCTAGCGAAACCTCCTGAAGAGAGCTAGACGAAAACGTTCGAGTTTTCAAAACAGCCTTTTTTAAGGCTACTCAATTAACAAAAGAGCTTTAAATGAAGCATTTGCTGTTAAAGCTATTTTAAAGTTTTGTACCAACAAAAAACTTTTTAAAAAAGATTTCCGAAAAATTAAAAAAATTGATGTGATCAAAAGGAATCAACTCTAAATAAATTAGTCAAGTCGAAATATTCTTTTACAGTGAAGAAAAATTAAGGTGAGTTTTCTGCGATGTGAAACTACAAACATAATTTTTTGTGCAATGATTTGCCTTTTCTTTATGTTATAAAGTTTCTTGCGTAAATTGTTCACAAAAGTGAATGAATTTAAAAAATCAATTGATAAATAGCAAAGATCGAAGCGTTGTAAACACTAATAAAACTAGCTTTTAGCAGATTTGCTGGTGTAGAATTTCTTTCTCGGTAAACAACAATAATCTTGCCAAGTGGATTTTAGCTCTCACCATTCTTACTTCTAATTTTACGGATCAATACGTTCGATAAACAGCCCAAGTCGTTAACTTTCTCAAACCGCTCTCTCGTTTTTAGCCAATTTACAAAAATTGACTACCTTTAAAAACTCGCTTTTTCAATCCAAAATAATGTTTAAATGCAACATTTAAGTATCTATAAAAGAGTATAAAATTTCTTTTCTACCCAAACTTGGATGACAATTCTAGTACTAGTAATTGTCGAGATATAAGCAAGCAAAAAGCGCGGGCACTTTCCGCGTCCTCCCCACAGTCGTACAAAGTTTCCAAAAAGCCCAATCGGATTAGGGTTAAGACGTGGTCTGTGGTTTGTTCAATGGCGCCGCACTCGCAATCCGATAAAGGAACAA
Organism: Diplosoma virens; assembly: GCA_963680785.1. Taxonomy (NCBI): domain Eukaryota; kingdom Metazoa; phylum Chordata; class Ascidiacea; order Aplousobranchia; family Didemnidae; genus Diplosoma; species Diplosoma virens. The sequence continues at coordinate 120,338 of CAVMFT010000205.1, forward strand.
GACCCTATCGTGCTTGGACGAATGGAATCGCACAACACCAGTCTGCAAGCAATTGACCTTAACCAGAGACTTCTAAATAGTAATACCTGGACTGGAAATTGAATTTGCTTTGCGTACAACATGAGGCCGTAGAGAAAAACAGAAACAGTAGTTCAGACTAAGCGATTTTGTCTTAGCTCACTAATCGCGGTTAGCTAAAGACAGAAATTAAATGGAAAAGTGCTTTAAAAATACTATAAATCGTCACTGCAGTTAGAAAAATACTTTCTTATTGTTTATTTCAGAAAAGCTTGTACATATTCACACAGCGCAAATGCGTCAACAATACAAAAGATAATGATATTCATTCGACAAATTCTGAAAAATACTATATTAGCATATACAATAAATGGTCACTGTAGTTATAAAAATACATTATTTTTGTTTATATCAGACAAAGGTTTGTCCATATGAAAAACGGCAACAGAGAAAATGCATCAAAAATGCAAATTACAATGATAAACATTCGAAGAATTTTGTAAAATAGTAACACAGCATATACGATATGAAACCACGTATTATTAATATTAATCTCACAAATTTATAATAACATTGATCATACATGTACATCATCCAATGCAAAGCCGTAAATAAAAAGTTGTATATGGCAAGTTAGAATCGATTTTTTGCATTAGTGATTTTGTAAATATTGTTTTCAATAATCAATCAATCAAAAAAAAAAGAAATACAGACAGTTCAGTGAAAATGACAACTCTATACCATATAAATATGCAAATTAACACTTTGACTGCCAAGCTGGTTTTCTAGAAATACCTCAGTGGGGCCACAAAAAGATTTTTCTAGATTTGCATAATACTGAGAATATACATGCAAAAAAACTATTTCCACTTAACTTTAACCCGTTTTTACCCGAATTTAATTTGTTTCAAAGTAATGAAGTACATGTAAAAATTATAACAGACATGGCCTCATCAAAAATCAACAATATTTGTTGACATGGCAGTCAAAGTGTTAATTCGAACTATATTGAGAATATTCAGTTGTTAATAGTGCAGGTTCTATTTTTAGTTCTGTCAGTTTGTTTTACCGGTGAGCTTTCGAATTTTTCTTTCTCCATTACCGGAAGAACGTTCGCTTATGTTCTTCATCAAGTTTTGCACATGCAATTAAAAAACGCATTGCCACTCCTTCCACAATCTCGTGTCCTTTGTGGCATAGTGCTGGAACTGACCATGGCAAAACTACGGATCTTTCAAAAATGGCTATTGATATTATTTTTTTAATTATATTCCTTTAACCCGTTAAGTGTGGAATTAAATTTTTGCTATCTGAGTTACAGTGCGTATTTAATTTCGCGTCTCGCTTTTTTTCTCGTCTCAATTGATTATTAATTGCTGCTTCGAGTTTCGCGGGAAAGTCCCGGACGCAATTTTCAATTTTGTACCGAAAGAATCGTCATCTACATATTTTCAACCGATAAAAACTCAAAAATTTTTGTCTCTGCTCATAAAAATTCTATCACTCAGCTCTTGGAGCAATCAAGGAGCACTCTATGTTAGTTGTCATGGCAAAGCTTTTTTTAGCGACTTTTTAAGATGATAAACAAACCAATCTGTTTCTTATATTGGGTTTACAAATGCACGGAAAAATAAATATGATTGATTTGTAAATGTACCAAAAAATGAATATGCCCGTTCAACAATGAATATCCCCGGCCAACAAAACGAATATGATTAAACCGAAAGAACTGAGTGAGAATTTTTTGAGCAGAGTAAAAAATTTGGATTTTTGATAGATTGAAAATATGTAGATTACAATTCCTTGGGTACAAAATTGAAAATTGCGTCCCGGACGTCGAATCAACTTGCTGCGTTTTTTTATTACAGAGCTTTGAAAAAAATTACTTATACAGAATTATACGAATCGCAAAATAAAAATGCGACGAAGTGATTTTAATTTGAAGCGAAATACAAATCCGTTTTTATGTTGAAATTTTTCTCACTCCAAAAAATCCGGTGTATTCTTTATGTATAAGTTTACTTTTTTGGATATATTGTGTCAAAAGTTTATAGTTGTCAAATGTGAGCTTTGCAAAGAGAAGACAAAGAATAAAAACAATATGTTTTATACGATTGAATTACAATAAAGCAGGGCTTCCAACTTTTATAGATTTATGACGTACTAAACAGTATTTCTCAACCTGTGTTCCGTAGAAATTTTCAAGTGTGCAGCTAAAGTTTTTGTAAAACATTAGTCTATTGCTCTGCGACCTTTTTTTTCGAGAGCAATACTTTTGAGGACAAAATACAAGAAATTCGAGACAGAATCAAAGTAAAGACTTTTTTTAGAGTACACTAGTTTTAGGAATAAAAATCAGGAACTTTGGTCTAAGTACTTAACAACAGCAAAATCCAGAGTTCTATTTAATAACACGTTTTTTTTTAATTTTAAATTCTTTTTATAGGATCGAAATTCTGAATGCTTAGGTAAGGTGTGTTTCCAGAGTTTTAGTAATAACACGGTTTTTCTGATTTTTAAAAACAACAATTATTTTTGCGACAAAGAAACTCCACATTCTCACATACTTAACAACAGGAAAATCCAGAGTTCTATTTAATAACACGTTTTTTTAGTTTTAAATTCTTTTTATAGGATCGAAATTCTGAATGCTTAGGTAAGGTGTGTTTCCAGAGTTTTAGTAATAACACGGTTTTTCTGATTTTTAAAAACAACAATTATTTTTGCAACAACGAAATTCCACATTCTCACATACTTAGCAACAGCAAAATCCAGATATCTATTTAATAACACGTTTTTTTAGTTTTAAATTCTTTTTATAGGATCGAAATTCTGAATGCTTAGGTAAGGTGTGTTTCCAGAGTTTTAGTAATAACACGGTTTTTCTGATTTTTAAAAACAACAATTATTTTTGCAACAACGAAATTCCACATTCTCACGTACTTAGCAACAGCAAAATCCAGATATCTATTTAATAACACGTTTTTTTAGTTTTAAATTCTTTTTATAGGATCGAAATTCTGAATGCTTAGGTAAGGTGTGTTTCCAGAGTTTTAGTAATAACACGGTTTTTCTGATTTTTAAAAACAACAATTATTTTTGCAACAACGAAATTCCACATTCTCACATACTTAGCAACAACGAAATCCAGAGTTTTATGCAATAAAATAGTTTTTTGTTACTTTTACAAGCAACAATTGTTTTTAGACTTAGAGCATCAAAATTCTGCGTACTTATTCAAGAGAGTTTCCGGAGTATAAGTAATGAACCCGTTTTTTTAAATTACAAACGACATTTGTTTTAATTCAAACAAATAATTTTTAGTGCATCGAAATTTTGTATTTGAACTAAAGTAACTTTTTGGAAAAGATTTAACAGGATTTGTTAAACTTCATGATATTTTAATATAATTTTTTTACATAAAAACAATAAATTCCACGCAAAACCCTGTAAAACTCTGGATGCCTGGTTTTATCTGCTCATTGCTTATAATCCATGCAAGAGTTGTTTTGAAGTCTTGATTACAATAACTTTCTTTCTTTCTGCTTGCATCAACTACAAATTTTCTAAATCTTCTGAAGATCGCTTGTGCTTGCGATCCAAGAGGCAAAGAAAGAATCATTGAAAAATATATTTGCTTTGTGTTCCCTGCAAGAAATTTGAGACACTTACCTATGTCTGCATCGAACCGATTGATCTATTGCTTTCTGGAGAACAGACTGGGTTTGACGCAGAAAAGTCAACTGTGAATTAAGTCGTTCTGTTAATACAAAACATCGAAGATTTTCTTGAAGCTAAGAAGAAGACTGGTGCCATATTTGCCGCTCTGCTATTTCAAAATTGGCTTTAACTGCAAGCTGCTGAGGTTTCTGCAGGAAAGTACATGGTTCGAATAATTATGGAACTTATTCGGAAATTGTTCCCAAACAAAGACATTTTACCCTTGCTGACGGAACTTGTCCGGAAATTGTTCCAAAACAAAGACGTTTTACCCTTACTGACGGCGACAGTAAGCAAAACAAACAGTCTCGGGTGTCAGAGAAACACTGTTTCTCTGAATTCAATTAAGACTTATTCTTTTTTAACATCTATAGGTATAATCTACTTTCCACTATAACCAGATTATGAAAAAATGTGAGCTAAAAATTTACAAAAAACAATTTCTACCAGTTCAAATTTATCCAGTTTGGATTTATCCTGGGGTAAAACTAGACAGATCATTCACGTTCCATTATCACCGTTTTTTATTGCGCAAAAACTTTCTTCACGTATCCCGCTACTAAGGCGACTTGCGGGTTCAGCGCGGGTGCTGGTGTAAAACACCACATACAGTTGTCTTATTTGTGGTCTATTCGACTGCTGTCTTGAGTATTGGGATCCGGTTTGTTGTTGCAGCGCTCTTATTTGCTTTATAAATAGTGTTTTGAATGACCCTTCACCCGTGGTCACTGGATGCCTCCGTCCCTCTTCGACGGATCACATATCAGTTTTTTTTAGCATCCAGCCATCTGAGATCCTTTTTAAACAACCAACCTTGCTAAAGTCCAATTTTCCATACTTTTTCAGATAAATTTTTCAGATAAACTTTTTAGCCCAAACAAAAATCAAATAAATGATTTTTATTCTGTTTAAATTTTAAAACAACACGTTAAGTAGCTTTTAAGTTATGAATCGTCAAACTTTGGTGGGCTTTTGAAGCCCACATTGAGGAGTCAATTGCTCGAAATAGCTTGAGAAGAATAGGTTAAATAGGCTTCGTCGGCGCTTTTATTTTCCGAGCTCTCGAGAAAGGACGAATCATCAACGACATCATGAATTAGACCTCGTTTCCACTACCGGCGTTGGTTGGAGTATTTTCTGTTTTCTTGATTTTTTTGCTTGGCTTAGCGCTTAAGCGCGGAAAGAAGTAAAAAAGTCAATGAAGTAAAGAATACTCCTGTCAACGCTCGTCATGGAAACGAGCCCTAAGCGATAAAAATTTGTGCTCTGAGACTTGAAGAAATTCGTTTGGTCGTTCCACTTATATACAGGTTAAATACTTTTACAATATATAAGGAAAACTGAAAGTAAATGCAGGATAAGTTTGCTTTGGAATTATACAACCGACAAATAACTGAATTTTATTTAGAAGTGGAAACTGAAAGTAAATGCAGGATAAGTTTGTTTTGGAATTATACAACCAATAAATAACTGAATTTTATTTTAAAAGTGGTCTAAATGCTTTTATTGTTGAGTATACAAAAAAACACATCTGACCTAATTGAAGGTATTACTGCAAACGCAAGAAAATATTAAAATAGATCTCTGTCATAAACGCCAAATTTAGATATAATAACTAAAATTTGGAGAGAGCTTACCACAATCGAACGTTTTAGCTAAGATTCTGTCAGATCGCACGCCAAGACTAAGCTATAAGCACAACCACGAGACACAAAGTATTTAATTCAAATTTAAAAAAAAAGCTTTTTTGATTTAGATAAAAACAAAAAATAAAACAATAACATTTGTGGCAGGATCTCGGTTTTTGTTGCAAACAATGTTTTACCGTTTTGCACTGAAACAATAGCTAATGCGAGAAGCGAAATAATCCGCGCTGTGAAAAGCTGCGACGATGAAGACGTATATATCCGTCATACGCACTGAGAGAGCGTCTGGCTGTGACGGATATATTCGTCATGCGCACTTAACGGGTTAATCATGCCCATTCAAAAAAAGTGTTTTAAATTTGTGCATGCTATCTCAGCAAATATCTTCCAGCACAATATCCCTACGTCAAAAAATGCCGTTGCTGGTTTCCAAAAGCCACCACGATTATTTCATTAAAAAAATTTAACACATCTGGGGGTATGTCTGCTTTAACAAAAGCATTATGCACAGCATCAATTGTTGCATCTTTGCACGCTTTACACTTGTTACATTTAATCATGGATCTGCAGCAGTAGCCAGTGATGTAATATATAATAGCAAAGTCATTCTCTGTGAGTATAATATTAAAAAGTAATTCAGCATGAAGAGATTCTGCCTTTGTTAAAATTGCTGAGATCCAAACATATTAGAATGTAAAACTTATGCAGAACTAAAAAAAATTAAAGACTGGATAAAAACAAATAAATTGACAATAAACTACAAAAAAAAGCAAATTATATGATAATTATAAAACAAAAAAAAAACAAATTTTTGTTTAAAATCAAAATTCGACAAAATGAAATTATCCAAAAAGATAGTGTTAAATACTTGGGCATAAGGATTGATAACAAAATGAATTGGACACAACACATCAACTATCTAAATGCCAAACTTTGAAAAGAATCATGGGCCATTTCGAAGCTAAAAAAATATGTTAATATCCATACTTTAAAAACTATTTATTATAGTTTGATATATTCCCATCTAAAATACTCTATAGCTAGTTGAGAAAAAGCTGCTAAAACTGTTATCCAACCTATTATAAATACACAAAAACGCATTATTAAAATAATGACAGGAAGTAATTGCCAAAGTAATTCAAGTCCCCTTTATACAAAACTAAAAATTGTCAAGTGACTGATAGGTCAATTACTAATTATTTCTTAAAACAGTGCTCTATGAACTATCTTGTCATTCATATGGATTTTTTTGTGTGTCTCACTTTTAATTTTGAATGATACACCTGTAAGCGTTGATTCTTCTTGTCCCCACTTTAAATTCAATAATTATTATACGTGGCATCTGTCCGCTTGGGGTGCTACTGTATAGTTTGGCGCGAGATTCTTATTTTCTTTCTTTTCCGCATAACGTGTTTACCGCAAGCATCAAGATGTGCTTCGCTTCGGTTTTGGTTTGAAAATGTGTCACCCGCATCATATAAGGTAATTGTTGTTTATATTTTGTATTCAAGTTTACACTCTTGTTTTTGGGTTTAAATAATAATAATAATTTTCACACAGTTGGCGGCTGAGTTTTTATTAAGCCTTTCTCTTTCAGTTGCCAACTGTCCTGTATCGGTTGTTTCGGTTGTTTCGGTTGTTTCGGTTGTTTCGGTTGTTTCGGTTGTTTCGGTTGTTTCGGTTGTCTCGGTTGACGGTTGTCTCGTTTGGGATGGCTGTAACGGTTGTTAAACGATTGTATTGTTGTGTTGTGCCACAGATTTTTAATTATGCTTTTTCACAAATTCTTTTACATTTTCCCTGTAATTAAATTTCTTTATACAACTGTATACGGACTGGCAATTTTAGGTAGTAGTTAGGTTTAACTTCTACATAATACAGGACAATACTCCTACTTTTATGGTAAATATACAGAACAATTTTACTTGTAAGTTACTGGACGTCTTAACTTGTAGGTTTTACTGGAAATTAGCCTTTAAGATTTTTTTCTGCTTTTCTTTGCTGGTAGGTTTAAGTTTTAGTATAAGTTTTTAACGCTTCTTTGTTTTGACATTGCCTTGTGTTTAAACTAGAGAGAGGATTATGGATCACTGTCTAACTGAACCGCTAAACAAACGCACGAGTCGTTCGTTAAACTATCTTCCGGGTCTAGTAAAGCAGACGCCCGCACATAAGGATGTTCTTGGTGAATCCAAATATAGAAAACCCGCAAGCGCAGTTTATAATGTAGATGGTTATGCTGCCCAGACCACATGGGATCGTGGTCGTGAATCTGAACAACCGCATTTTGAATCACCAAGACATTATGTCACGTTGGACCAGTGGCCCACTTCTCCTCTTTCCCGTTCGCCCAGACGTTTAGATTATCAAGAGAAAAATCCCAATAATCGGCAGGAAGGCTACAACCAAGCTACTATTGATGACTTAATAGGCGCCATGCACCTTATGACTAGTCAAATTAATAGCAGACAGGCCCGACCACCAGACCGCAAGGAAATGTTCGATGGTGACCCCTTGAGATATAAACATTTTATCAGGCACTTTGATGCTTATACGGCGAGAGGTGTAATTGACATGTCTGTTCGCCTTGACCTATTAATTTCTTCATGTACAGGGGAGGCCCGTGAAAGTATCGCAGATTGCATTATGGCCCGAACGCCTGAATTAGGTTACTTAGAGGCCCGTAAGACCCTTGAAACGCAATATGGACAAAAGCACTCCATCGTCACAGCCCATGTAAGGCGTCTTACCGAAGGCCCTCCTTTGAAACAAAATGATCAGGTGGCTCTGTCGCAACTTGCACGTGACATGCATAATTGCGAGATTTGTTGTGCTGGAATAGCGAGTGCTGGATTAGACACCCAGCACACTATCGCTTGTATATTTAAGCGTCTCCCACGTTACCTTCAAGACAAGTGTCTAACGGAACTCGGACCACTACTAGAGCGGGGTGGTGCGATCACCTTTTCCCAACTATCTTCCTTTATACAGAGGCGAGCACAAATCGAAAAAAGCTTCTTAGGGCAATTAATGAATCGGCGGTTGGATAAGGTGCAAACGGAAAGCTCCCCCACCTTTCGACAGTCTAAGAGGTTCGCAGTCAATGCAACTCGAAGTAACTTTACTACTGGAAACACTAGTGTTGACGCCCGCAGTAGACCTTGTGCAAATTGCTCTGCCCAACATCCATTGTGGAAATGCGAAGCGTTTTTACTAAAAGATGTCGATAGTCGCTGGTCTTTGGCAAAATCCGCTAAGCTGTGCTTTAACTGTTTGGGGAATCATGTTGCAAGAAACTGCAAATCTAATTCCCGTTGCCGCCATTGTCGTGGATTACACCACAGCCTGTTACATAGAGACTTGCGACCCGCTATGAGCCAAATGGCAAACCCCGGGAGCTCTGATGGGGCCGGTGACTTATCATCAACTGAGACGAGAGGGGAGAATAGCACTGCCAGCCCTGCAGCATATTCTACTGGAGTAATTTCTAATACTCGTAGCAAAGTTAGGTTAAAGGTAATTCCTGTTAAAGTTTGGAGCAGCTCAAACCGCAAATGTGAAAGCGTTTACGCATTTCTGGACGAGGGATCGGACACAACACTCTGCAGCAAAGCACTACTAAATCGATTGGGCGCTAAAGGTAAAGCTGTACACTTTTCACTGTCCACTGTCAGTGGTACTGATCACAAACATGGTCATGATGTAAAGCTCTTTATTCAAGGTTATAATGAGGCCACGGTCATTGAACTTCCTAGCGTACTTAGTGTTCCTTGCTTGCCTGATCTGAAATCGAGCATTCCCTCGGGCCAAGACCTTATCTCCTACGCTGATGTGTTACAAGGCGTTTCTCTTCCAGAAGTTTTAGGTGGGATTGAATTGCTTATTGGTGCTGACATCCCTGAGGCTCACCGCACACTAGAGTATCGAATTAGCCAGGTTGGCGGTCCCAATGCCGTTAGAACAATGCTCGGTTGGAGTTTAGTTGGTCCCACTAATGAACGCCTAGCAACTCAGACCCCTGAATTTCGGGTAAATTTCGTATGCTCGGAAAGCTCTATGCTCCACGAACAGATGCAAAGGGTTTATGACACCATGCATAAGCAAATGATACAGATGTATCAACAAGATTTCAACGAAGGCACAGATAGTTCAAAAATGGCTATGTCTATAGAAGATCGTAGAGCCCTCGCTATCATGCAAGATTGCACGCAACTCCGGAACGGACACTACATCATACCCCTACCTTGGAAAAGTAATCAGGTAAAATTACTACGCAATCGCATTATGGCAGAAAGGAGACTAGCATACTTGAGAGCAAAACTCCTCAGAGATAAAGATTTATTTCATAATTACAAAGATAAAATTAAAGAGTATTTAGATAAAGGGTATGCTCGCAAAGTCCCAACTGACTTACTACCTTATACTGACCGCACTTGGTTTATACCACATCACGCCACTGTAGGAAAATTTCGGGTGGTTTTCGATTGTGCTGCGAGATTTCAAGGTGTTTCTTTAAATGATAACTTGCTCCAAGGTCCAGACCATACGAGCAATTTGATGGGTGTTCTTTTACGATTTCGCAAAAAGCCCATAGCTGTGGTGGCCGACATTCGAGGCATGTTTCATCAGGTAAGAGTTGAACCACGTGACTGTGATTCTTTGCGCTTTCTTTGGTGGCCAGATGGTGATCTGTCCGTACCACCGCAAGAATACCAAATGCTAGTTCATTTATTTGGAGCTACCTCTTCTCCTAGCTGTTGTGGTTTTGCACTACGAAAAGTTGCCAGCGATCGTGCTTCCGAAGTTGATCCACTGGTAGTAAATTCTATTTTACGCAGCTTCTATGTCGACGACTTTTTAGGATCATTTGCTACCACCGAGGAAGCAGAAAAGGTCATAGGATCGCTCAAAAAAGTCCTCAAAAAAGCAGGGTTTGATTTGACTAAATTTCGATCTAATAAAAATGCAATATTAAAAACTGTACCTGAAGAAGATAGATTAGGTGGCGTATCAAACCTTGATTTAAACAAAGCTTCCAGTGACAGAACTTTGGGAGTGTCATGGAATACACAGACCGACCAGTTTGAAATACGCGTTTGTATCAAGGAAAAACCTGTCACCCGTAGGGGCATACTATCAATGATGAGTCAAGTCTTTGATCCCATGGGGATCATCCACCCCTTCTTACTTCCTGCTAAACGCTTAATGCAGGAGTTGTGTTCAGAAAATTCAGGATGGGATGACGAAATCTCTGAAGAGAAAAGACAGGCCTGGTTTAGATGGCTAGATTCGTCCCAATGTTTAAATAGTGTTAAGTTTCCTAGGTGTTTACACCCGCCTAACTTTCGACCCGCTAAATTTCAGTTACATTGTTTCTGTGACGCCAGCAGTGTTGGTTATGGAGCTGTGGCGTATCTCCGAATGATAGACTCTTTAGGCACTATCTGTTGTTGTTTCCTTATGGGTAAGTCTAGAGTAGCACCGTTGAAGCCCGTCACTATCCCGCGTATGGAGTTGACTGCAGCAGTTGTTGGAGTCAACTTGGTAAAATTTTTAAGAAATGAGTTAGATCTTGAGCTTGAAAGTGTCACCTTTTGGACCGATTCCACCTCAGTGCTTCAATATATTAATAACACCGCAAAACGTTTCCATGTATTTGTTGCCAATCGTATAGTCGAAATTCACGCAGGATCTGACCCATCTCAATGGCGACATCTAGATTCCAAGTCCAATCCAGCGGACATCTGCTCTCGCGGCCTTATGCCAGAACAACTAAACAAAGCCGAAGCGTGGTTTGTTGGTCCCCCTTTCTTGAAGTTGCCCGAGAAGCATTGGCCTGAACAACCCACTCTCTCCCCGAAGCTTGACGGCCTAGAAATCCGCACTAGGACGAACGCTACTCTCACGCAGGGTACACACAATTCTGCCCTAGATCGATTACTTAACTCTTCATTTAGTGGTCTTAAAAGAAAGGTAGCTTGGCTGCTGCGCTACAGGCAATACTTACTCGCTAAAAGCCAGCCAAACGTATTGGTGAGTACTCGCTTTCATAGCTTGACAGTTTCAGAATTAGAAGTAGCAGCAAGAGAGATTATTAAACTGGTGCAAAAGCAGTCCTTTCCTGAAGAAGTATCTAAATTGGCCAGATCGGTAAGTTCTAATTCGTGTCAACCTGACTCATTGAACACCAAATCGTGCTCAGTGTCGAAACATTCTTGTTTAAGAAAACTTTGTCCTATTTTTGTTCAGGGCTTAATACGTGTCGGTGGCCGCCTCCAAAGATCTCCGTTTTCTTTAGATGTTAAACACCCTATTATTCTACCAAAAAACCACCATGTTACGCACTTAATAATTAAGTTTTTTCATCAAAAAGAGGGTCATAGTGGGGTGCAACATACTCTTGCAGCTACAAGGGCGCAGTTCTGGGTCATAAACGGTCATGCCACAGTACGAAAAGTCTTAAACGAGTGTAGGATTTGTCGCTTAAAATATCCAGTTAGTGGTTCACAAATTATGGCTCCACTTCCCGTACATAGGGTCACTCCTGGCAAACCTGCTTTTACCTGTGTAGGCGTAGATTACGCTGGTCCTTTTTTCATAAAAGCTGGGCGCACTTCTCTAAAGCGCTACCTCTGCGTATTCACTTGCTTAGCCACTAGTGCTGTACATTTAGAGCCCTCCTTCTCTCTTGATACTCCTTCCTTTCTTCAAACTTATCAGCGGTTTATAAGTCGTCGTGGCACACCACAAACAATATATTCGGACAACGGCTCCAATTTCGTCGGCGCGGTGAAGGAACTTCGAGACGGCTTCAAACGACTCGACAAACAAGCCATATGCGATCGATTGAGTCGGCAATCCATCGAGTGGCGCTTCAATCCTCCGGCCGCGAGTCATCAAGGAGGAGTGTGGGAGCGTGTCATCCGCAGCGTTCGCAAAATCATGTTGGCTCTTACAGATCAGCAACGGCAGCTCAACGATGAAGAATTCTTCACTCTTGCAGCAGAAGTAGAGAGAATCCTCAACAATCGACCTCTCACTTCTGTGAGCTCCGATCCTACCGACCTAGAGGCTCTTACACCAAATTCGTTGTTGCTTTGTCGATTGGATGATTCAATTCCGCTCGACGTATTCATGAAGGCGGACAAATACAAACGGTCTTGGAGATTCGTGAATTGTGGCTTCAACCAGCCCGAAACCTTCGTGTCGGGGACGTGGTCCTGGTGATCGACGACGTCGGGAAGAGAGGTTCTTGGCCGAAAGCTCGTGTGGAAGAAGTTTTTCCTGGCAAGGATGGCTACATACGGTCGGCCAGGGTTCGAACTGCGACATCCTCTTTCCTACGGGACACTAGAAAACTATGTCTGCTTGAGGCAGCAGAATGACATTCTTCGTTATCCGCGACTGTACAGTACATTTGTGATTCGTTCTTGTTTTTTATCCCCGCCTAAAGTTTCATCAACGCTTAATATTAAATAATTTCTGGATCGTAATTATTTGGGGCCGGGATGTAAGCGTTGATTCTTCTTGTCCCCACTTTAAATTCAATAATTATTATACGTGGCATCTGTCCGCTTGGGGTGCTACTGTATAGTTTGGCGCGAGATTCTTATTTTCTTTCTTTTCCGCATAACGTGTTTACCGCAAGCATCAAGATGTGCTTCGCTTCGGTTTTGGTTTGAAAATGTGTCACCCGCATCATATAAGGTAATTGTTGTTTATATTTTGTATTCAAGTTTACACTCTTGTTTTTGGGTTTAAATAATAATAATAATTTTCACACAGTTGGCGGCTGAGTTTTTATTAAGCCTTTCTCTTTCAGTTGCCAACTGTCCTGTATCGGTTGTTTCGGTTGTCTCGGTTGACGGTTGTCTCGTTTGGGATGGCTGTAACGGTTGTTAAACGATTGTATTGTTGTGTTGTGCCACAGATTTTTAATTATGCTTTTTCACAAATTCTTTTACATTTTCCCTGTAATTAAATTTCTTTATACAACTGTATACGGACTGGCAATTTTAGGTAGTAGTTAGGTTTAACTTCTACAACACCAGAACTACTTGACAAATAATAAATTGGACTGAACTAACTGAGCGTGCTTGTCCCATTATCTGTTTTCCACTTTAAGATGCAAAAATCTTGTAAAAAAATCTTTCCAAGATTATACAACCAGGGATACAAGTAAACTTTCCGGTCTTTTCTCTGCACAACCCCTGTAAAAGCTGCTAACTTTATTTTTGCTGTTCTTTTACTAAGTACAAACATTGTTGACTAAGCTTTATACTTACTTTTTTTAAATGTGAATCTAAGTGTTTTCACTTATACTAACCATAATTGCTTTTAAATTGCAGGAAAATTAGTTTTTTAAACGTATTTAGGCTACATGAAAAATGTTTGAAACAGTACCAGCATTAATCCTAACAAATTCTTAGAGACTTTTAGTCAGTATTTTTGACACAGTAATTCAAAAATTTAACGTATACCTGAACAAACTTACTGCAATGAGTTTAGATAAGAACACAAAAACTAAGACAGACTCTCTTGATATAACTTACTGTATAATTTATATTTTAAAAAAGACTGCAGCGAAGCTTTTAAAACTAGAACTTTCAATATAACTGTCGCTTGATTCTAAAATGTCGAAATTCGCTTTCCAGCAGCTCGATTCGTTTGTCGCTTTTGTCTGGCCTCATGATGTACGCGAAAGCTTTCATTAGCGATTCAGTTTCCAGTCCAGGTATTACTATTTAGAAGTCTCTGCCTTAACCCAAAGCTGTTCGGGCAAGCTTATTCCAACACGCTTGGTACTGGTTATGGCTATGAAAGTGCGAAGCCTGGATGTATTCTCACAGTACTCCGTGTTCTATCTGTACTTCGTCCACTGGGCGACACCAGACTGGTGAACAGCAATTAGCTGTCGAGTAGGCCAGAGATAGGGCAGCTGTTCACAACGTTTTGGATCAGCATCCCATCTTAGCAAGTCGCCTCAGCAGTGTGACGCAAGAAGACACGATTTTTTACGCAATGCCACAAAATGGTGACGGAAAGTTAGCGATCTGTTTAGTTTTACCCCAAAACAAGTCGAGACCGTATGGTGTACAACTGTACATAATATACATTTAATGGAGTTACCGACAGTGCGGGTTATTTTGCTGCTTTGTTACGACGCAATAGTGCCAATCGGTAGTAAAACACTGACTCTATTTTTTTGTTTTGTTTCTATTTTGTGTAGCTTTTATCATTATGCTCAAAAATTTAGTATGGGATTGTGCATGCAATCCCATTTTAAATGTTTTTTGCAAAGTTTTATATTGTATATGGCTGACTCTGAGTGTGCTTGGGGTGGGTATCGAACCTGGCGCAATTTGCTTTTCAGTCAACTTAAATAGTTTAGATATGTCACAACTAAACACGCTAAAAGAAGTTTTTGTCGCGTGAATAAAAAATTTTGTAAAATTTATGCGCAATATTGTTATCAATACTTTCGAATGCAGCAATAGGCCTCTTAAAAATCCGCCTCTCAATGTAACATGTGAGGCCGTATCTTAAGTAGGCCATGTGCTAAGTTATAAGAAAAGACTACCACAAATAATACTTATATCGCGTCCAAACTCTAAGACCTAGATTCATAAAAAAGCCGAACACACAGATCCTAAACAAAGTAACCACGAGAGACTGTAGGTCACAATGCAAATTGTGCGTCAAAACCACAATCAAAACCACAATTAAGTCGTCTGGCGTTGGATTTTGCGCAGGATGAATAATTAAGTGCAGGAGGAATTGAATGAGGTTGTGCTATGTGCAAGGTAAATTGTGCAATATCAGTCAAGAGACAAACTAAGCCAAAACAACTGTAGGTTATGATATTGTGCAAAGAAGCAGACACAACACAATACCGAAAGGTTTAGCAGGCTAGTTTCTTAAAAATTTGACATATTGTTAGCGGTTTGCAGTGCTTCATCTCTATCAAGTCACTTAAAATTTTTTTGCATGCTTCACTCAAGCAAATTCCTATCAAATCTATACAGAATGTGTTAGTAGCCTTGTAGTACACACAAGCACTAAGCAATTACAAAATTTTAATAAAACATAATTCTTTGAATTTTACTCTTTAGGCTAGATGCCCCCTTGCCTTGGATTCCCAGGGCTAACGCCCGCCCACCCTCCCTCTGCACGCCACTGCTTCAAAGCGTTGTAAAATTTGCAAGGAGTCCCTGCTTACCTTTTTATTTGTAGATTTAAAAATTAACAATGCGAACTATGTTTGACTAAAGCCTATTTTAACTCACAATACGATCAATAAATTGAGAATTAAATCAAATCCATTGTTTCTTAGGCTTACGAAAATTGGTGCGTCATTTGTAACAGTGCTATTCAATCAATCCCACTCCTTGTCTTTAAATAAAAACAAAAGCGATGCGCGTAAAGTGAAGATGGAAGGGCTGAAAAAATTAGTCGTTTTTTCATTCCTGCTTTAAATCTATTTTTGTCGAAATAATGCCAATGGCAAATCAAAAATACAAAAGTTGAAGTTTGACCACAACTTGAACACATAAGCGCACCTGCGCAACAGCGCAGTCAAGGGTAAACAAATCCGAAAAACAATTTAAAAAATGCGATGCTTATCTTTTTTTAATTTCACTTATTGGGCGATTCTCGGACAGCAAGATCAGATTTGTTTCTGAGAAAAATTTATAATGTATAAAAATGGATAAATAAAAATGTTTCATGTGGAAACATTATGACTTAATTTCTCAATATTTGCATTAAATCACGAATTTGTTTTGCCGTATTTATCCGGTTGTAAAACGTCCTTGAAACTTGAAAGTACATCGCTAAAAATGAAAGCAGAAAATAATGCAAAGCACGGTTTACTATCAGGTAAGTACGGGAAGTCAAATTGAAAAGCATAAGGTTTTTGCGTGTTTTTTTTTTTAATTTTTAATAAAGTTAACTATAACTAAACCTCTGTTAACTTTAGTTCAAAATTAAAGAGGTCATTACGTTTTAACGAGAGTTAGAACATGCTTCAAAATATTTATTTGATTTCAATTGTTTGTCATTAAAACAAACACATTGATGCATAAATGTAGTGTTGCTATTTTCATTTTAAGTTTAACAGTTTTTTCAACATTTTAAAAATAAAAAAGTTGTATCATATTTGCTTCTGTGCATCATAACATTAAGGTTCTAAAAAAACAATAGCGTCAAAATGGTATATTCATAATAATTTTTTTATTTACCTGCACAAGATAATCAAGGACGTCGTCTTCGTGTCCACTATGATCGGACACTTTCTCGTCCATTGTGTTGGTGAGAAGAATAACGCAGCATATTTGAGTATTTTTCGATTTTGGAATCTACGAAAAATCAATAGCGTGAAAAAATAAGTCTTACGACTGTCAGGTTTTCAAACTTTTTAGGTTTCCTATTTTGAACGCTTTAAAATATTTCTTTGAAGTGCATTAAAACTTTTAAATATGAAGTAAAAAAAATAAGTGTTGTTTTTCTCAAGTTATCGTACTCTGTATCAAAAAAACAAAGTCATTTACTAAATTGCTAAAGGTTGCCGACTGTTCTTACAGCTTTTTATTGAGCGCGATTTGTCCTGTCCTTTATTTAGAAATAATTTTGACTGGCAGTTCGATTTTCTTCTTGGAAAATGTGATTCCAAAAGTGTTATCTTTCTGGTAGAAGTGCAAACTCTTTCAATTCTGCAGATTGCATTATGCCAGACACACAGAGCGGTAGACCGCAGACCAGGGTCTCAAATTTACTTCTTTATATGTTTAACCATATTTATATACTTTATTTGAAATATCATGCAACAGTTTTTTGGCGAGTTGTGGGTATTATTGAATATGTCGTTGGTAAACCTATTTTATAGTCTATATTAGTGTTTTCCAACCTAAGACCACATGGCCAAAATGGGCCATACAAATTTCAGATGAGACACAAAAATTTTCTTATTTCTAAAATTTAGTTAATTTAGACAAAAATGAAGAAATGTCTTCAAGAATTAAAGTAAAGACCTTTTTTTTGGTCTCCACTAGTTTTCTTAAAGAGAAAGTAATAGTTTTTGTTTCTATTTAACCACAAAAACTAGTTTGTTTTAAATTTTTCCCTTCCTGCCAAAAATTTTTATGGGGCCATAGGTAGATTTTATGGGGCAACAGAAAATTTCTGGCTTAAAAGTGAGCCATGAGCTAAACAAAGTTGGAAACCATTGGTCTATATGAAGTATTTGTATAAAAGCTTTGATTTATTTTGTTCAAATTATAAACACGATCTATGAATAAAGAGAAAACTCATTTTTCAATGTAAAAATTTAACTTTAGTCAATATTATTGACGGGTTCACCTCACTTTCTCAGTATTATGAACCCATGAGTAATTTTTTGGTGCACTGAGACAACCATATAAATGATCAATGAAATATATTCCATGTTTGATTGCTCAAGTCCATAATATAAGCCGCTGGGTACTAATTTTCACTACACTACTGATTTTCGGGGCAACTTTTTCATGTAATGCAAGGGTGGCAAACTTTTTAGCTCGCGGTCAGTATTTAAAAGTTTAATTTGTTTGCTGGCCGCACAATCGTGATTTCTAAAAAAAAATCTTCACTTTGAATCTGTCTCGGATTTTTTAATTTTCGGGCTCAAAATGAAGTGATCTTTAAAACAAAAGGTCTTCACTTTGAGTCTATCTTGGATTTCTTGCTTTTCGTACCTAAAAATCACTGATCGCTAAAAGCAATGACCAAGAATTTGTTTGAAGACAAAAAAAATTTACAATTTTTTAAATTATTTATATTTTAAGTCTTTGCGGGCCTCACAAAAGGTTGTCGTGGGACGTAGTTTGCCCGCCTCTGATGTAATGTGTTTATCAATTAAAGCAATTAACGCTAATAGTAATTTAAGAAAAACTTCAAAGCAAAAGTTATTTCTAACCTTAATTTTTTTGATAGTATTTTCGTTCGGGTGGAGTGAAAAAAAATTTTTTTTCAAATCAAAAAACTGGGTTTATTAAAGCAGGTGGTTAGGTCTAAAAACACTTTCCAAAGTTGTTTTGGGGTTCTGCCACTTACATCCAGGTGGCTAAACACCCCCAAAAGTTTTGTGCTCCCCCAAATTTATGAAAATCTCATAACTTAAAAACTAGTTAAGCTAGAAAGTTGGTTTTGGGCTTAAATGCTCAGAAGACCCATGTTTATATCTGCTGCAATACAACTTTTTCTTCTAACTACTTCGCACAAGCCACAAATAAACAAAAATGATGTTTTTAATCAAAATCATTAAAAAAATTATTTATTATTAAGAAATTGTTGTGAAATTCGTATTTTAACTAAAGTCATTTCTTAACTACTTGCACAAATAAAGAAATTTTCACTTAGCATTTTAATCTAGCAGTCTTTGAAGCAAGAAAAATTGACAAAATGCTGCCAACACTATTTACTCAACAATAGTCACACACTATGTAGAATAACAAAATGTTGTTCAATTTACTAATTTTCAAGTTTTTTAGGCATTAAATTGCTTTTTGGTGTTAAAAATTTTCATTAGTTTTCTTGATCGTATTTTCTGTCTGATTAGTCCATCTCTATTTTTGAATCCAGCAACAGTTGCTGAAGCTTCAGAAACCAGTTTTATATGCCTTTCAATAGCTTGATTGTGGCAAGGATGTTCCAGGTTGAGTTTATGTTGTTTAAAAGCCTCAATTTTTTTATTCAATAAGTGTTTTAATGCAGGTGGTTCATGCATGTCTTTTAAACTCAAGCTTGACAAGGAATAATAAGTTTTTGCATTAGTATTGATTTTGGGTATTATGAATTTTCTTACATCTACTTCTTCATCACGACCAACATTATCCAAATTTTTCTTAGATACTCTGATGCTAAGTATTTTGTTGACTGCAAGAAGACGGACATTGTGATCATTATCAGCCAGCATCGCAAGTAGTATATTTTCATGGTGAGCAAAATAAGCATTTCGTTGCAAAACCGCTACAGCAATTTCCTGAATAATTTTGTTTAGAAATCCCATTACTTGTGTAAGGATATTGAGATAGTTCTTTGGTCCATCAGTAATCTTGTTGTTGAATTTGATTTGAAACCAACCAGGAAAGTAAACTTTAATTAAAAATTCTGCCAAAGTGCTTAAATTGGATGTCGGCTTTTCTTGGGCAACATAAAATCGGAGAATACGACATCCAAATGTTAACCAGCGTGAATGGTTTAACCCTCCTACTTCGAGAAACTCAAGATTAGCATCAACTGATCCCAACATGACGGCAGAGCAAATCCTGTAAGCATAATATTGATCACTGCTTAAATCATCCATCAAAGAGTTTGGAATAACAGGAAATTTTGAATTTGGGATAGATTTGAACTTCACTACTTTCCACTCAGAAACGGCACCATTCAACTGCCTACCAATAGGTCCTGAAAAAGAGTCTGGTCCAGAAGTTACGCCATCTAAGTTTTGAAAAACATGTCTGAGAGGAAGTTCATTTAAATGGAGCAAGCATATAAGCCATTGCAATGGTCTTCCTATTAAAGTTTCTAATGATTCAATAAATTCTTTGCTTTTGCCAGTCATTACAGCGGTTTCATCTGATCCAACAATCTTCAGGTTTTGTTCCAGAGCTGTATCTTTGATTGCAGAATAAACTAATGTTGCTATTTTATAACCAGTCCCATCTTCTGGCATTACATGTGAGAGACAAAAACCATTAGGCTCTCCTACAATTACATAATGTTCTTCAATGACTGTTTGGCGATGATAATTTCCATTTACTTCAACCATTGTCATTGTTGCATCTTTCCTTCCATCTACAAAAATAGAATCCACTAATTCAAATAATTCTTGCTCCTTGTTTTTAATTTCTTCTCAGTATTTTTGCCTTTCTCTTCGCAACTTGCTTTTATCCACTACATATCTTTTATCCTCTTTAGTAACAATTCCAAAAGCTTTTAATGTAGCCGAAGCTATAGTTGCACCAGCTCTATCAGACACTTCATATCGCTCACAAACCATCACAAGTTCTTTTAACGTGACTCGATTCTGCTGCAAAATAGATTTTGAAGAACAAGGTAACGCAGAATCAAATGATACTGATATTTCTGAATTTTCACTAGTACTTGTATCACATGCAAAACCAAGCACAATATCAATATTTGCTGAGCTTGTTGAAACTGTATTATTAGAATTGGATAGTTTTTTAGACATTTTTTGAAGAAAATTTATATCAAACTGATCGATTGGTTCAACAACATCCAAACATTTTCTTTTTCTAGGACCTATTTGATCTTCATAAAATGCAAAGTCATCTTTATTCATTTTCAATTTATTAATTTCTTCAAGTTTTCGTCGCTGTTTCTGGTCATTACAAAAAATATCGAACAATTCTTCAATATCACGTAAAAATTCCGTCATATTATAATTAAATGTCGCACTGGTGTCGAATCCTTTTTTCCCTTTTTTTGGCTGAGATTCAATCTGTCGAAAATCTTTGACAAGAGTTAAAATCCTAAACACAATGCCATCCACACTTATGCAATAAACATTACAGTGATTCCAACGTTCATATAGTTCATTTGCAACAATGACAGCAGGGCTGCCAACCTTTTTTTCATAAAAATATTTAGGAGCGCTTGAAAATACATCTAAAAATATCTAGGTTTTGTACCCAACTATCCATGATTATATCCAATAATAAAAACATTTAATTAAATAATGCCAATCAACAATTGATACAATTATGTACTACAGAATAAAAACTATGCATAGAAATGTTTACGTTTAATCATCTTCATCTTGGAAAAGTGCTTTGTCATCTTCAAATGCCAGAGACATTATAGATGGACCAGGTCGATCCGATGTACTTGTAGAGGCTTCACCGATAGGTGTGCTATATGCTGTAAGTGTGCCGATATTTTTCAATACATTGTGTGCCAACTGATAAGAGTGGCAGCACTTTTCTTTTTTTTAGTAGTGCAAATCTTACAGTTAGTATGGCATGGAGCAATTCCAGTTTCATAGAATTTCTTAACTTAGATTTAACTATGTTCATAGAACTGAAAACACGTTCTATGTCAGCATTTGAGTGAGGAATAACTAGGAAAGAAATTGCTAAATTTAACAATTCTTCAAAAGGATTATTTCTGACAGCATCTTTATATAGTTTTACTTCTCCCCAAAAAGCTTCTGTGTTTTCTTTATTTTGCCAATCTGTTAAATTGATTTTATTTAGCTGATACTCAGCACTTGCAATTGTGCTATCACTAGCGCCTAAATACTTCATAACATTACAAAATGCAGGTATATCTTTTACTGGTTGCAGCACATTATTGACGGAGAAGAGGCTGATATTTTTCAAAGTTGCAATGTTATTGGGAAGCCTCTGTTGCAATTGTTTGAAAAGTGCTAAAAAAAACCTTTGGCACGTTTTTCTCATACCAATTTCTTCAGACTTTGTTATAAGTTTATCTGCAATTAGACTTTCAATTTTTTTTTCGAATCTGTAGCCCAGGTATGGTTTAGTGTTTAAATATTCTTCAACATTGTCAACTAAAAAATTACATCTGCTCGTACGAAGCACTAATGTTTTTCCAATGGTTTTGAATAGCGTACAAGCTGATCCAATAATTTTAAATGGTCAATAGTTTTGGATTCAAACATTTTATT
Source organism: Diplosoma virens (assembly GCA_963680785.1). Lineage (NCBI taxonomy): Eukaryota > Metazoa > Chordata > Ascidiacea > Aplousobranchia > Didemnidae > Diplosoma > Diplosoma virens. The sequence continues at coordinate 142,406 of CAVMFT010000205.1, forward strand.
TACTCTTTGCACATCAGACAAAATAGGTAGCAGGAATAAAAAGTAGGCTAAATGTTTTTCATCAACATACATCTTGTAAAGCACTTCAGATGTGTGATCATCTTCACTATTTCTCACTATACTAAAATGAGTTTTTAATTCTAACCATTGCTGCACAACTCGTTCGACTGCATGATGAATTGATAACCATCTAGTTGCACAATTTTTTGGAATTTTTAATGGATTGGCACCATCATTTATAGTCTGATACAGCTGCTTGTACAATTGTTGGCGAAGAAATGAATGCGAAAACCATCTGTTAATTTCAGCTATAAGAAATTCCAGTTCTTTTGGCAACGTTTCACGTGAAGCTTGGGAAACGGCCAGTTGTAATGAATGGCAAAGGCACTTTATTAGTATTAAATGAGGCAACTCTACTTTCAGTTTTGCATAGACTCCATTGTTGACTCCGACCATTACACTTGCATTATCTATTCCTATTACAAGCAGATTTTGTAAATTTAACTTCATCTTAGCCAACAGCAGTTTCAATGCGTTAACAATTGCTTCAGCATCACATTGATCTAGTTCTACCAGTCCAAGATAAGTAGAAATAACTTTACTTTGTTTGGTGCTATGATAAATGATAGACACACCAAGTAGCTTAGAAGCTGCTATGTCGTTGCTTTCATCAAGCAGCAAGCTGAACTTGTCAGCCCCAACATCGTCGCGCAAGTCTTTTTCAGAGCGATCACAAAGAATATTCTTAATTATATTAGTGCATTCAGTGCGGTGCATTTGAACGTCATTTAAGCATTTACTGTCTTTAATTTTTGATTTACACAGATCTACAAAATGGTCACAATTTTTAATAGCACAGTGAGAAGTTACAAACATAGCAATAGAAGCTTCAATTTGAGATGAATCATTACATTTTACCTTAAAGCAATCAAGAGTGTTAGTCTGTGTAGGAAGACATGTTTTATGTTTCTTCGTTTCACAATGAAGTTTAAGATCTTGATATTTTGCTTTTAATGTGCTTTTACAGAACTTGCAGTATGCTTTAGTATCATCACCAATCACTGGCATGAGCCATATTTTAAACTGTGACTCGTTTAACCACTCGTTTCTGAATTTTTGAGCATATTGTTTTGCTTTCTTCATAGTGAAGGGTGATTATCTAACAATGTAAGGACACAAGTAGAAATACTGCTGCAATAAAAAAATAAATAAATAATTAGAATGCATTTGATTCACTTAGTACAAACAAAGAACAAGACAGTCATGCAGGAATTATGAAATCTAAATATGCAGCAAAATATACGTAGTTTCATAATAGAATTACCTTCCAAACAGTTTCCATACATAAATTATCTATCAAATGTAAATGATAATGTAAACTTTATAATAACAGTATGGGGAACAGTATTGTATTACTAAACATTAATCAATAAAGTGCACCACCTACAAGCAAAATCTCAGCTCAACTGCAACTAACTGACGCCTGTTTGATTTACGATTAGACGGTTACTTACAACCACGTTTTGTGGTTGTAAACTCCAATCAAAATAATTGTGTTCTGGCAACCATTGAAATTTATAGGACTTTTTATATGAATATAAGGTGATATTTTGTATCAATTTTTGCAAGGCGATAAATAGCTAGAATATATCTAAATCGTAATACAAAACATCTAAATTTATATCCAATATTTAGGCAGTGTCAAAAATATCTAAATATAGATATAAAATATCTAGATTGGCAGCCCTGAATGACCGCTGCAGCTCTTGTTCGCCAATTTCTTTCATGGAGCAATCTTTGCAAAACAACTCTTTTGGTTAAAAAAACACCATTCGGAAAGGATCACTCACAGCTTTTAAAAAGATATTTTTCTTGACGCTCACAAATTCTAGTAACAGCTTTTCTGGTAAGCATTCCAAAATGATAACACTTTACACAAATTTTTTTTTTGAAACCGTTTATGTTTAGAGAGGCGAAATTTATTAATATTATTAATGAGTTTTATATTTGTGGAAGGAAGTAGAGAAAAAAAGAAAGAAATAAATAAAATAGGATGAAAATCAATAGGTAAATAAATAAATAGATATGAATATATAATGAAATAAAAAAAAAGAAAAAGAAAGTAAGACCTGGGAATATTTGAATTACGATTTAGATATATTCTAGCTA